>VCRD01000624.1:183232-241498 GCA_006783055.1 Trinorchestia longiramus | reverse complement strand
CCTTGCAAGTTTGTTCTGCAGTTGGCCGATAAGGAGCGACGTATCGCTGCCGTATCACCTCTCGCTCCATTGGCTCTCTACGAGCCAGTCATGCCGGCCTGTGCCGCTGAGCGATCGCGAGTTCATCGCATCCAAGAGTTGCTGTGCTGAATTTGTGATGAGCATACAAAATATATTTATAAAATATAAACATTTGTCTATCTTAGAGTGTGTAGTTTGCATCTAGTAAAGGAGAATTTATTCAGAAATCGAGGGGAGTGAAAGCCTTCGCTGGTCGTAGTGTGGGTGTACATATAAGCCAAACAGAAAGGGTTGCTACAATGAAACTTATAAATTTTCTTGCTCAGGTTGTTTCTTTCTACAAAGAGACTCAATTAGCGAAACATGATGAAGTGATCCTTTTATCTGAATCAAACATTTCTTCTGAATCAAAGGGCCCTTCAGGCAGTTATTCTTTAATGTATAGAGTATGGCTCAAAATGATTGCTCATATATCTTCAAGTTGTAGCGACTCAATCCTAAAACAATTTGAACAATCATCTCTGATTTGATATTTTACAGTTTTTTGATCATAAGTCTTTCTTTCTATGTTTTTTTATTACGGTTTTTGACTACACTGATGAATTTCCGTTATTAATACTAGCGTTTATTGAATTTTTCTAAACATTAATTAGTTTTATTATCTTCAACCGAAAAATTGTTTTGGAAAAATTCTCGTGTGAATTGATTGATAGTAGAAATTTTGTTCCATTCAAGTTGAATTACTTCCTGAATAGCACAAATAAATTGATTTTAATGCCTTTTAAAAATTAAATATTGACTTGACTATGTTCCACCGTTACTCTTTTATATAATTTAAAAAGGATTTTATTGTCTCTCTGCAATTTTTCTATGCACAGGAAATTCAATGAATCGGTCTCTTCAAACAGAAATATTGAAGGATACAACTATTCCATGAAGATGTTCAAAAGGAACCCTCATAAAATTTCATTGTGATTGAGACTATGCCGAGTCAACAATTTTAACATGTTTCAATCAGCATAAACTCTACACAAAGGCACAACGGTCTATCAGTGTTATTATACATTAAACATCATTATTCCATGAATGTTGAGATGTTGCCGTTTTTACGAATCTCCGTATTTTTGCTCATATATTTTATAGTTTTTGTAATGTTTGCATCATTTCTCAATGTAGCCTCAACTTGTTGTTATAATTTTTTTAGACAGGTTTTAATTTTACAGCATTTATTATCGGTTAGAGTGCAGTCTTCGGCCGATATTCTTTTGACTGAAAAGTTTTATTTTTGCGCATCAATGAACATGCAATCTTGTAACGAGTATTATTCCTAAACATTATATTCGTACTAACAATCCTTTTTGATTGGGTTGATATATCATGCACAAGTTGACATACGTATCATTTCCGAGAGATATGCTTCTACCTTACTCCTTTACGTTTTTTCGTGATTTCAGTTCAACTAAATACGCAAAGTATGATATATGATAAGTACGTTAAATAAAATTTCATACACCGTCCCATGTCGCAAAGTACTCCGTTCATCGATCATTTTTTAATAAATATCAAAAGTCTGGATTAGGCGATCCGCCGATCATCGGAGGATCCTTGGGACACATTTTGAGGTGCAGGACAACATCAATGGAGCAGCAGCGCGTGATTTATGCGAGCGATCTTTTGATGCAAGAGTTTCAGAAAACTCCCAGCAGCGATCAGTCTTGGTCTCGTCTGTTGGTGCTTGTTGGCCCGATAGCGGCATAAAATTTCATGTTTATTTTTCTTGCCCCAGAGTGCGATGAACTGATGAAATTTTCAGACTGGTTGAACAATTTCTAGAGGCCGATATACGCGATGAGGTTCTTGGTTTGTATTATATTGTTTAGGTAAATTCATAGGTGTGGAGTGTGATAGATTTTAATACATTAGTTTATTTTTGGGTTTCTGGTATCATAATTTTATTAAATAAAACATTGCATTAAGAATTTTGGATCTTCTGTTTGATATCTCCTGTAAAATGTTCGTAAATTCTACCTTTATGTATTTTTTTCCAGTTCAGGGTTTGCTAATATTTGAGTTCACAACGTTCAGAAGAATTTTGGGATTTTTGTCATTCATTAATCACAAGTCAGATCTTATTTGCTAACATTTTACTGTGAAAAGTTTCAGCGCAATTCTTAGATTCTTTACAAACTTCTATTACTGACAATGAACGAGTATACAAATTTTTTTCACACTCATTTGAAGTATGTTGTTGAATTTTTTTACTCACGGAGCGAGTGTTGGTGACCCAATAACTAAACGAACACAATATTGCTTATAGATATAATACCTCAAATTTATTGATATAATAACTTCAAAAAAGTTTCATTTCAGGACAACACATGATTTTTCAAAAAACTTTTAATCTTCTCTAAGCAGGTGGTGCTCGAGATTGAATCACTACTACTCGTTGCTGCCATTTTTCAAGCACTACGAGTCTCTTTTTTCTTTTCTTTTCTTTTCTTTTCTTTTCTAATCTGCCCTGAAGAAGACAGCCGATCAGAGGGCATGTGAAATATTTATTATATAACATATAATATACTTATATAACTATACACTTATATTATACTCATATACTCCGAGTGTATTTATGTGAGCTGAGACCAGTAAGCTTCATGAATGACGATCAGCTCTAGAGAATAGGAGTCATTTTTGACGTGTAGGAGGACCTGCAGTTAGTTATTAATATTATCGCTGGGGTAATTAGCAAAAGCATCACTTATTACAGTAACTCAGGGCTAACTTTCTGCTCACTTAAATAAAATATTTTACCATGTGTCTTAGAAATCATTTTACCCCAACGAAATTCATTTACAGGTTGAATTAATTGTTACAAAATTCTATGAAGACATTCTGCTTGAATTGTAAACAAATGTACGAAACATTTAACCGCTCCAATTTGACTGCTAACTGACATCAGCATATCAATTAATATTTGGATTTTACTTGAGCACAGTCCTGAGTGTTCCTACGTGGTTTTGCCAGAGATTATATTCTAAAACTATCCACAAAGACACCATGTAACAAGGTCCTGGGGCTAACTTGAATTTTCCCGACACCTAGTATTTTCCTAAACGAGTTATACATAAATACTCTGATTAAAGACCGATAAGTATTAAGGGACTGAAAGTATTTAGTAAATTAAATTTCCGAGGTACCGTGTGTGTTTCCTTCATAGGAAGCAGAGGTAATGAAGTACTACAATTTTAAGAAGTGTTCGTTAAATTTTTGGAGAAATCAATTTCTCCTCGAGAAAATAAATTGAATAACCAATAATATTGAGGTCCAAAATCTGTTTAGGTGGACAAACAGTGCTAGCTACAGAAGTGTGTTGAATGTTTCACCGCTGCTGCCTGCATTTCAGCTTTAGGGAGAGATGGAGCGCCTGGAGTTGTAGCTGATAATCGGGGATCGGAAGTCGATGCATGTTAGTCAAGGCGAATTAATCTCTGAATACGGATAGAACTCCCCGTAGAGTTTAGCGAACTGCTACCAATGGGCAGAGCGCGGCTTTGCTGAATTAGTTGGAGAACTTAGAGTTCCATTCAAATGTAATATAACCAGAATGGTTAATTTAAGAATGTTGGAAAATATCTGTGGAATTTTACGTGCTGGGAATATTTTTTTATTTTGAAGCTTGTCCCACGTAGTGACATTGAAGGCGTTCGTAGAAAAAAATTATTCTCAGATAGCTTCTAAACAACGTTGAATGGAAAACTACATGTACAACAGCATTCAGGCTTCCAGAATTTTCTAAATTATGGTATGTAAAGTATAAAATAGACTAAAATTAACCACTAGTTATCAAACCAAGCATATAACGCACCCTTGTACTTTTTAATGTTGTGTACTGTTGTGTACGGCTGAGTTTTTCTGCGTACTTCTGACTCTTGTCATGCAGTGTTTTGTTCTGCCGGGTACTGCTGTGTACTACTGATTATTGCTCTATGCTGTTGTGTTGAGTAGGAATCTCAAAGGTGTCTTCTGAGTTTCACTTTCATCTCGAGCAAGAGACTTGTTTGTCCTTGAAGTTTAAGAGCTAAAATTCACTGCCCACACGTGTGGCGTACTGGCATCTTGCAGAAAGTCATAGGTGAGGTTGAGCAGCTCAGGTAGCTCTCACCCAGTATTCTGTTACTTGTACGTGTTATCAATTGAGAACTCAATAAATAATGTTAAACATCGTTGTATGCAATGTTTTAAATAGTTAACAGATGTGTTTAGAGGTGCAATTTTCAGAACGCGTTTAAAATTGTCTGTCAGTATTTCCTTTTAAATCATTACTCTCATCACCTTATTGAATAAAAAATATATATTTCAATCAATTTCTACTAAAACATACGTTGTGTAATTAGGGGTTATTTAATTCTTTGAAAACAACGTTGCATGGGATCTCTAGAAAAATAATTTTAACTAATAGAACGGTATCCTGGTAGGTTGAGCAAATTTAAGCGAAAATTTTTATGAAGTTGGAATAAAAACGGAAGGAAATTTATGATTTCCTTCTCTGGGTAAAAATAATTTTTGGAACTGATTAAATTCTGTGTTGAAAAATTTTACATGAAATTCAGTGAATTCCACGATTCCAGTAAAGTCAATATTAAAGTATCTTGAATTATTCTATCAATAAAAATTTCTACGTCAAAGTTAATTTTAAGGTTATATTCTATTTTCCCATTGTAAAACAGTAGCTAGCAATGCTCCTCAGACTGACTTAGCAGTTAAACATTGACGACTATTAAATGAATGAATTGATGCAGGCAAGTAAACAAATTATCTAACAAAAATATACCCAAAGACCAGGGGTGATAAATAATAAATTAGTTGAACAAACCTCCTGCATCCACTTAAACTAAAAAAAAATAATGAGCCATTTTTATGATGGCATTGTGAACTAATACGAAGGAAACGGTAAATAAACTATAGTGTTACGAGGCTGTTACGAAAATCGAAGTAATTATCCGACCCAAGAATGGGCCAGAAGGTTCGTTCCTATAGCCTCATTCTATTCTATTCTAGAAGAGTTATTGCAGAAATTTCGAATTTTCATGGTCTCTAAAAAGGAAGCGCTCTAGAGTCAACGTTCATATTATTTCTCAAAAAATATTTGCTTTATTTGCTTGTATTGACAACGCTTATATTTACTGTTTGTTATATTGTGCTCTATGTTCTGTAATCTTTTCTCATAATGTTCAACATAAATCAGTGCATCCTCAAAAAATAAGTCGGATTAATAGTCTGTTACGGAAGCAGACGTTACGGACTGATCAAGAATTCTGAATCTATAAGATCTGTGTGTGGGATATTGTACACCTGAACAGTTCATATTTTACTGATTGCACTGACNGATAGCGGCATAAAATTTCATGTTTATTTTTCTTGCCCCAGAGTGCGATGAACTGATGAAATTTTCAGACTGGTTGAACAATTTCCAGAGGCTGATATACGCGATGAGGTTCTTGGTTTGTATTATATTGTTTAGGTAAATTCATAGATGTGGTGTGTGGTAGATTTTAATACATTAGTTTATTTTTGTGTTTCTGGTATCATAATTTTATTAAATAAAACGTTGCATTAAGAATTTTTTCTCTTGATGCGTGGGCTACGTTTCGAAATTATCAGCGATTGAGCAAGATTACAATTGAGTCTTCTGTTTGATATATCCTGTAAAATGTTCGTAAATTCTACCTTCAGGTATTCTTTTCCAGTTCAGGGTTTGCTAATATTTGAGTTCAGAATGTTCAGAAGAATTTTGGGATTTTTGTCATTTATCAATCACAAGTTAGATCTTATTTGCTAACATTTTACTGTGAAAAGTTTCAGCGCAATTCTTAGATTCTTTACAAACTTCTATTACTGACGATGAACGCGTATACGATTTTTTTTTCACATCCATTTGAAGTATGTTGTTGAATTTATACTCACGGAGCGAGTGTTGGTGACCCAATAACTAAACGAACACATTATTGCTTATAGATATAATACCTCAAATGTATTGATATAATAACTTCAAAAAAGTTTCATTTCAGGACAACACATGATTTTTCAAAAAACTTTTAATCTTCTCTAAGCAGGCGGTGCTCGGGATTGAATCACTACTCCTCTTTGCTGCCATTTTTCAAGCACTACGAGTCTCTTTTTTTCTTTTCTTTTCTTTTCTTTTCTAATCTGCTCTGAAGAAGACAGCCGATCAGAGGGTATGAGATATATTTATTATATAACATGCAATGTACTTATTATATAGCTATACACTTATATTATACTTATATACTCCGAGTATATTTATGTGAGCTGAGACCAGTAAGCTTCATGAATGACGATCAGCTCTAGAGAATAGGAGTCATTATTGACGTGTAAGAGGACCTGCAGTTAGTTATTAATATTATCGTTGGGGTAATTATTAAAAGCATCACTTATTACAGTAACTCAGGGCTAAGTTTCCGCTCACTTAAATAAAAAATATTTTACCATGATTACTGTCTCTTAGAAATTATTTTACCCCAACGAAATTCATTTACAGGTTGAATTAATTGTTGCAAAATTCTATGAAGACATTTTGCTCAAATTGTAAAGAAATGTACCAAACATTTAACTGCTCCAATTTGACTGCTAACTGACATCAGCATATCAATTAATATTTTAATTTTACTTGAGCACAGTCCTGAGTGTTTCTACGTGGTTTTTTCATAGATTATATTCTAAAACTATCCACAAAGACACCATGTCACAAGGTCCTGGGGCTAACTTGAATTTTCCTGACACCTAGTATTTTTCTAAACGAGTTATAAATACTCTGATTAAAGACCGAGAAGTATTAAGGGACTGAAAGTCTTTAGTACATTAAATTTCCGAGGTACCGTTTGTGTTTCCTTCATAGGAAGCAGAGGTAATGAAGTACTACAATTTTAAGAAGTGTTCATTAAATTTTCTGAGAAATCAATTTCTCCTCGAGAAAATAAATTGAATAACCAATAATATTGGGGTCCAAAATCTGTTTAGGTGGACAAACAGTGCTAGCTACAGAAGTGTGTTGAATGTTACACTGCTGCTGCCTGCATTTCAGCTTTAGGGAGAGATGGAGCGCCTGGAGTTGTAGCTGATAATCGAGGATCGGAAGTCGATGCATGTTAGTCAAGGCGAATTAATCTCTGAATACGGATAGAACTCCCCGTAGAGTTTAGCGAACTGCTACCAATGGGCAGAGCGGCTTTGCTGAATTAGTTGGAGAACTTAGAGTTCCTTTCAAATGTAATATAACCAGAATGGTTGATTTAAGAATGTTGGAAAATATCTGTAGAATTTTACGTGCTGGGAATATTTTTATTTTGAAGCTTGTCCCACGTAGTGACATTGAAGGCGTTCGTAGAAAAAAATTATTCTCAGATAGCTTCTAAACAACGTTGAATGGAAAACTACACGTGCAACAGCATTCAGAGTTCCAGAATTTTTTAAATTATGGTATATAAAGTATAAAATGGATTAAAATTTTACCACCAGTTATCAAACCAAGTATACAACGCACGCTTGTACTTTTTAATGTTGTGTACTGTTGTGTACGGCTGAGTTTTTCTGCGTACTTCTGACTACTGTCATGCAGTGCTTTGTTCTGCTGGGTACTGCTGTGTACTACTGTTTATTGCTCTATGCTGTTGTGTTGAGTAGGAATCTCAAAGGTGTCTTCTGAGTTTCACTTTCATCTCGAGCAAGAGACTTGTTTGTCCTTGAAGTTTAAGAGCTAAAATTCACTGCCCACACGTGTGGCGTACTGGCATCTTGCAGAAATTCATAGGTGAGCTTGAGCAGCTCAGGTGGCTCTCACCAAGTATTCTGTTACTTGTTCGTGTTATCAATTGAGAACTCAATAAATAATGTTAAACATTGTTGTATTCTATGTTTTAAATACTTAGCAGATGGCGTTTAGAGGTGCAATTTTCAGAATACGTTTAAAATTGTCTGTCAGTATTTCCTTTTCAATCATTACTCTCATCACTTTATTGAATAAAAAGAATATATTTTAATCAATTTCTGCTAAAACATGGGTAGTGTAATTAGGGGTTATTTAATTCCTCGAAAACAACGTTGTATGGGATCTCTAGATAAATAATTCTAAATAATAGAACGGTATCCTGGTAGGTTAAGTAAATTTAGGCGAAAATTTTTATTAAATCGAAATAAAAACGGAAGGAAATTTAGGATTTCCTACCCTGGGTAAAAATAATTTTTGGAACTGATTAAATTCTGTGGTGAAAATTTTTCCATGAAATTCAGTGAATTCCACGATACCGGTAAAGTCAATAGAATAGAATAAGGCAATAGGAACGAGCCGTTTGGCCCATTCTTGGTTCAATACCGAAGTCCCATGCCGTGTACCGAAGTCCCATGCCGTGTACCGAAGTCCCATGCCGTGTACCGAAGTCCCATGCCGTGTACCGAAGTCCCATGCCGTGTACCGAAGTCCCATGCCAATATTAAAGTATCTTGAATTATTCTACCAATAAAAATTTTTACGTCAAAGTTAATTTTGAGGGTATACTCTATTGTCCCATTGTAAAATAGTAGCTATGAATGCTCCACAGACTGACTTAGCAGTTAAACATTAGCGACTATTAAATGAGTGAATTGATGCAGGCAAATAGACAAATTATCTAACAAAAATATAGACCAGGGGTGATAAATAATAAATTAGTTGAACAAACCTCCTGCACCCACTTAAACTAGACAAAAATAACGAGGCATTGTTATGATGGCATTTTGAACTAATACGAAGGAAACGGTAAATAAACCATCGTGTTACGAGGCTAGAAGAGTTATTGCAGAAATTTCTAATTTTCATGGACTCTAATAAAGGAAGCGCTCTAAAGTCAGCAACACGTCAACGTTCATATTATTTCTCAAAAAATCATTTGCTTTATTTGCTTGTATTGACAACGCTTATATTTACTGTTTGTTATATTGTGCTCTATGTTCTGTAATCTTTTCTCATAATGTTCAACATAAATCAGTGCATCCTCAAAAAATAAGTCGGACTAATAGTCTGTTACGGAAGCAGACGTTACTGACTGATCAAGAATTCTGAATCTATAAGATCTGTGTGTGGGATATTGTACACCTGAACAGTTCATATTTTACTGATTGCACTGACTTTTCATTTTGTCTGAATTTTGATCACTGAATGATTGTACCTGAAAGGAAAACTGTTTCTCCACCTCCAGCTTATTTTTGTAGAAATATTCGTGGATTTTAACTGATATGAATGTTTTGTAAAGGAAAAATGTATAAACTAAGTATTCATGCTAACTAAGTGTCTACGTTAATTTTTTTAACGAATTAAAAGCGTGAAGTAGAAGCGAAGAAGTCGTCTGAGCGGGACCCCGAGCGGCTGGATGACCCTCTAATGGAAAATGGGTGGGGAAAAGGGAAGCAGTCTCTCTGTATCGTCTGAAGCCTAATGACTCCTTCTTACGTCTTTTCTTTCTTTTAAATACCGGCTACCAAAACGCAGAGGGAACTCTTCAAGTTAAGAAATTGCTGAGGGAAAGTAAGAATTTTATGCTGACTTCCTGTCTGTAAAGAGAGCCTGTCTGTTTCTTTCGTGAGGCCGGAACATATCTACCGTTTTTTTATTTTTTTGACGGCAGTGATTAAAAAAATCAGTAGAATAAACTCTAAGATGAGAACTGAAATAAATGATGACAGCTAGATTTTATTTATGAATTCAGGGATGCGCTTTTATTTTTTGCATCGAGTAAACTGTACTAGATGAAGGTATAAGTACACCGAAAATTGCAAATTAAACTTTCCAAAAGATGCGTAAAACTGCTTTAAAAATCCAGCGTTTTTCAGTTGAAGGCGAGAAAACTTGTAGCTAAGATACGGAGGGAGCCTTCTCTAAACGATCCGGAGTCAGAGGTGCAATAAGTCAACATTTCCGATCCGCATTTCCAGGGCCGATCTATGGCTTCCGCAGGCAGAGGGTGGAAGAGGCGCCGACTCTTGCATCGTTAGAGAGATGACTCTCATAAATCAGGCAACACAAGCAGTCTCTGATCGACGCTGCGTGATATAGGGAGACGAGGCTGAGGCTAACTTGCTTTACGAGCATACAAGTGAAATGAAAGGAAACGGAAAGTAGTTTATATGTAGTACGAATTTCACTTTCCTGCTTACAGAGTTTTATATTTACTCCTATGACTCGGTGTTCAAAGAAATTTGTTTTCCTTTGTTACTGGATAACTATGACACATATGATAGTTGGTGATGAGTGTGGATCCTAAACGTTTAAAGGTGCAGTGGCTTCTCATTCTAGAATTGTTGTGCATTTATAAATAGTGATCAACTAAGAAATTCCAAATTTATTTTTGTCTCTGGTTTATTTATGCTAAATCTTCGAAAAATTCAACTTAAAGAAACGAAACATACTTGTGAAAGAATAGTGGTGAATGATACTGAAGCCTTTATATAATAGACATCATATTAGTTAACTTTGTTGCTACAATATGATTCCGTTAAATGAAATTGAAGAGTTCTCTCCAAGGAGGTATTTACAATTTAGGATAGTAAACGGAGTACAATAAGTTGTATGATGAATCAACATTACGTAAAATAGAATTATAATATTTCATATAAATGTCAATTTGGATGATGTATCTTCATGCCCCGCATCTCCTTTTGTAAATAATAATTTTTTTCTCAATAAATGTTAGTCATGAGTTAAGTTCAGATAGTTGGGGTTGTGGATGTGGCAGCAGAGTTTAAGGCTTGTTATGTTAAAGAGGTGAGAGTCGTTCCTTGCTTTGGCTTAGCAATTTTATTTTTAAGTAGTGCAAGCCAGTTCTTCATAAAATTAATATTACTCAGAGCCAGTTATTTATGAAATTATTATTACTTAGAGCCAGTATTTTTATTAAATTAATATTACACAGAACCATTTATTTGTGAAATTAACATTACTTAGACTCAGTTATTTGCGAAATTAATATTACTCAAAACCAATTATTTGTGAAATTAATGTTACTCAGAGCCAGTTATTTGTCGAATTAATATTACTCAGACCCAGCTATTTGTGAAATTAATGTTACTTAAAGCCAGTTATTTGTGAAATCAATATTAATTCTTGCCAGTTATATGTGAAATCGAAGCAGTAGTCGATTTCAAAGACCAGAGAGAAATTTTTCCGAGGGAATGATGACAAATATTATTAACAAATACGAATCTATAAAATTATGCCTGCTATTAAGGTGCGACTTTTTATGGAACTCATATGAATTCAGTGCCATCCAAGAAAACTTAATTTATTAATGAATCATGTTTCTTTAATACGAAAGGAAATTTAAAAAAATGTTATTTGTGTATTTTTCTGTATGGTTAAACAAAAAATAGCGTCTGTTCTGTGAAACATTGTTTCCACTGCTAGTAATGTAAATTTTCTTCAAACAGCAACAGTTCTTTTTCTAACATCTAAACACAAACATTTTTGCTCAAATCTTCTGTAGTCCAACAAGTGTTTGAAAACAACAGAACGTTTTTCTCCTAGTGCTAACTCTTAATCCTTCTTTTGACTCCGGCGCTCGGTTTGTTTACCATCCTAAACAAGGGACCCATAATGATACAGTTGCTGCTGACGATCATGTCTTCTCAGAAACACCATTCATAACACTCTGAATTCAATCGGGATCTAAATGCTTTCGTCCCGCTGGTTTTCCATTAACTCGCCCTTGTTAGCGCGAGTCTTGACGATTCATATTCAAATTTGTCCGCGCTGCCTATAACTTAATGTCAGTTTCGAACGAGGACTAATGACTGGCCGTCAGAACACTGCAAACACTGCTCAATCTTAGCGAGGAGAGCTGCATTTCTTTTTGACGACTACAAGACTTCGGGTGGAAGCACCACTCCTCAACTAACGTATGAAAATGAGCGAATGTCATGAAAATTATGCCAAAAACGAAAGTTTCTAACTAATTTTTTCTATAAAAAAGTGTTTAGACCTCTAAAGGTTTATTATTCGTTATTTTAATTTGAAGCGAGAGATGTAAATATTCTGATGAAAAGTACGGGTGTATCGTGCTCTAAAGCCCGTACTGCACGAATTTTAAAATAGGGATTCATAACGAATGGTATTCCAAACTTGAACAATGCTAGACCCAAAAGACTCATTGATGAACATCATTTCTAAATTTATCACTTCGATATGTCAGGACTCATTATGAGTCAGGCTCTCTTTACAGTACAATTCATGTATCAAATAATTAAAATAAATGCTAGTACCAATGGTACATTTCTTATAAGTGGATGGTTTAAGATTGAGGTTCAAAAATTTTGACCGATAAAAGTGCTCTTCCTTCCGTTACTACTGTTTTCAAAATGAAGACTTTTTCATCACGTGACCATACTAACATGAACATCTGTAAATGTTCGATATTGTGATGTGAGATTAATTTTTTCCTGTGAGTCAAGCAACAGGAAAAAAGAAGAAATACGCATTGGGTATTTGAACTTTGAGGGCTGTCTAAATTTGAACATTTTCTGAGTATTTTGACGTAAACAAACACGAGTTGCAGAGGGACTGGAATATTATAAATATAATGTTAAACAAATTGAAGTGCCTGGGTGCCAGGATGTTTTTCTTGCTGAACAACGAATACAATAGTTATATTGTAGCTGTGGAGCCACAATGTCATTACTCATACAAATACATGCATAAATATATAAATATAACAGAATAGATAAGCTCCACCAAAATTGTGACATCTAAAATCGTCAAAATGAGCATAGATTGAAGTCGATACAAATACTGTCTTTGATTTCACAATGTCTGTTATTTAATGAGGTGTGTATTATTTTCAATATACTCTTATGAGCTTCATGGTCATCACATCCTAAATGTCTGAACAGGCGTGCAAGGTATGAACTCAGACGGACTCAATGAGATGCATCATTTCCTAGTGATGGATGTGCCACAAGCCCCAGGCAAATTCTTATACTTCTAGATTTAAAAATTCTCATACTTTTATATTTATCCTAGAAAAGACCAGCAGGCCTACGAGACCCGCTTGAAAGAACTATTAATTCTTC
Organism: Trinorchestia longiramus; assembly: GCA_006783055.1. Lineage (NCBI taxonomy): Eukaryota > Metazoa > Arthropoda > Malacostraca > Amphipoda > Talitridae > Trinorchestia > Trinorchestia longiramus. The sequence continues at coordinate 228,367 of VCRD01000624.1, read as the reverse complement.
ATTGAAATTATTTAAATTAACCTTGTTCATTACAAGTACAACAATAGCTTCCAAAACTATAATTTTTGCGTTTCCAGAAGCATACATAGAAATGAGAATAAGTTGACTTGGTCTAACAGTCTCAAGCAGTCTCTTATGCTATTGAAATTTGTTGCTTCTTCTGTTTTAAATTGAAGTAAATCTGCTCTGGAGGAGAAACGATTACTTAAAATTTTGTTGAGTCTTTTATAGGAAATTATTTATAAAATTTATCTGCAGGGTGCGGCTTAGTTTAAACCAAATTTCTTTTTAGAGCTCGTGACACTCGTGATTCATTATTATACCACAGTAATTCAGCAATATATAAATAGTAATTGTATAAATTTTACTGTTTCTTGATTATTTTCAGTTTTCAAATAATGTTTCAGAAGCATTGATAACTTCGAGTGAACGCTGCAGTTCTTTTTTCACGCAAACATCAGAGATATTACTTACATTCACATTGAAATATTACAGTATTGTTTGAAAGTTGAGATTATTTTGCTTTAGAAAATATGTTTGATTATTTTTGAACTCATTAACATCCACTAATAAAACAAAGAGTGTCGTAATTTGTCTGAAATTATTTAAAATCCTTTTTTCTGATGCCTCTGTGACTTTTTATCAGCAAAATATGAGCGAAAAAAAATTACATGTGCTACTGAAGGAGGTATTGGCGAGTACTTAAAGAAATAAAACTCCTTTGTCCTGCATAATTTTTCAATGGACAGAGACAACCACAACGAAACTAATCACAAAATATTTGAAGGCAGTTTAAAAAATTCATATATTAACGCGATTTCAATGACATACGGTGAAATTCGATTCTGTACATTTTTTGCATCTTTTAAATTACGCATACATTCCTTAAAATAATAGAACTTTAGTTGGAGGTTAAACCTAACGAAAGCAACATCAGGATCAGCTGCGTCTCGGGCTCACATTAATCTCAGCTTGATTAACGCCCACATTCAGGATTAGCTTATGCAGATTTACAGGCCGAGTTGAGATGCCCGACTGAGTTACCAGCTTTTAACGCATACACCAGACGATGGCAAAAATTGCTTAAACTGACTGCTAGAACGAAGACCTCATACAGGGTGGAGCCTTCAGCTGCCCTAGATATGAAATAAAAGATGAATGCAGGATAAATGAAAAGATGGATACAGAGTAAATTATTATTGATGCAAAAAAAAGAGAAATGCCACTGACAGGTGAATCAAAGAGGGCTTTCAAGTGTTGCTGTAGTCTTCCGTGTGCTAAGCATTTATATAGATGCATTAGACATCTCAAAACAAAAAATCGAATAAGTGTTTGGGCTATACATAAATTAGCATAAAAATAGCAATAGACACATCGTACGTGTTTTTGATCTTCATGAAAATACAAGAATATTAATCGTTGTCTTCATATATCAATGGAAACAGGAAGAGATATCGCTGCCCATGACAGATGCAGGAATTCCCCAGAAATAAAACTGCGTACAGATGTAGATTCGAAGGCGAGATTTACGATGTCGGTTTTAGCGACGCTCAGCTGCTCGTCTTTGGCAACTTCTTTCACAGATTTGAAGGATGTCGTTAAGGTTTAAAACTTTTCTTAAAAGTTACACTAAGGAGGCTAAATTTTTCGTTTCGTTTTCTCCAAGAACAAATGCAGAAACTTGCCCTTGATTTTTGCTTTCTTCATGCGTTATCTTCTATGAGAGCGTCGAAATCAATGCTTCAATAGTCATAAGATGAGTGAACAAACAAGATTTAGGGACGTGAATTGGTATGCAAGTTGTATATAATGTTTTAATATGGCAGTCAAAATTAAAATCTATTTACATGGTATAATTTTGTTCAAATTATTCCAGCATAGGATTGAGTCAAGCGCACGAAAACTTTTTTCGTTAGTACTATCTAATAGCGGAATTCAATAATCATTTTGGACCTAAAAACAGGTTTTGAGCTAACACATACGAAACAAAATTTGTTTGCATTTGAATTTTAATAAAAACTTTTGAACAAATGAAGTCTTCCAGGGCTAGATTTTTTTGTTCCAAGGTTATATAAGAGTTTTCGATTCTACAACAATAGGAAGTCTTGCAGAAAGAATCTCCCTCATGAAACTTTGCTCGATAACAATTTTAGAGTCAAATTTCAGCAGCAGTTGCTGTAAAATATCTGTTTTTTGATGGTGGAATCTGAGGAACTCCTGATTGCCGTGCGGGCTGTAGTTTGTTGGCGTACAAGTATTTTAAAACTTTATACTTCAATCTGTAATTTGTTCTCTGACGACAAATGTGTAGATATGCTAGACAAAATGGAGACTACAAAGACTGAAGGATAAGACCTGGATCTGCTCGGTAATACGTGAAAAGATAAGAAGAAATTATATCTATATCTTTTATAACGTGAACTTCATGGTCGTAATACAGGGTGCGGCAACATAATTTACTTTTTTTGAAAGGAACTTGTTTTCAAAAAAGGAAGTCATGTTGCCGCACCCTGTATTTATCCCTAGTTCTTCTTCCTTCTGATACGAAATATTTCCAAAGAAACTATTTCTTCATTTATTATTCCAGCGTTCGTAAACGAACGTAATTTGTGTTATTTTAAGTAATTTACCTAATAGTCATATCAGACCGAGTGCTGAAGATTGCGATCAATAAAGATACTTTGAATACGAGTTACCGTTACGGGTTTCTCATCTGTACTATATTTTTATGAAAGAAGAGAAGATATGAGGAAGTTCGACAAATTCTCGATTGGCAGGGTCGTGTACGCTGAGCGGAGTTGTTGTTGGGGATTGTTTAGGCGAAGGCAAGTTATGGAAGTGATGATACTTTAACTTTTTCTGGGATAGCGTTTATTTTAGCGAGAATGTAACATTTTTTAATTGATCCTGCGACTATTAAGAGTCTATTTTCTCCCGTTAATAAACACTTATTAAACACACTTAGGAGGGTCATTTCAAACTAACTTAAGTTTATTTCTGATTGATAAGTTCGGTATTTGGGATTCGAAAAACTGAACTGACTGATAATTAGTGTTTTAAAACAAAAATCCCGAGCAGAAACGATATACCAGCATTTTACAAGGAAAATTTTAACAGAGCTCATTGTTCAGAGCGCTTCACATGTTCTAATGAAATTTCCCCCAAACCAATTATTCCCATTGATTCAACCGATAGTAAAACTCGATCATCTTCGCAGAGCGGAGTATTCTCGAATCGAATAAGAATTCTATTTTTCGAGCTCCGTTCAGACAGAGCGTTTGTATGGAAGGAAGGTTAGACTGCTTCGTATCGAGTTTCTGAAGCTATTACTGAGCTGATGGATTCTTCGAAGCAAAAATTGAGGTTCCAACGGAAATAAATGACTGGGAAATGTTCCTGAAGAAAATGAAGTCTTCCCTGTTTTTGATTTCACTTCTCTATGCTGAAGCCGTTTAAAGATCGGGTTAGTTCGTTATACATCGATTCCCTTATTGAATTTAATTATACTTAACACAACTTTAAATTTATAATTCAATTTAATTGAAAACAAAAAATAACAATGTTCTATCTTACTGAAATTTATTCAGGAAATGAATTTTTTTTATCAAAGTAAGATGACGAAAGCTTACCTGTTTAGTCTGTCCAAAGGATGTCTCTAGCAATTGAATGCAGATTTGGTTATAATTCAAGAGAAGTTTAGGTTGTCCAACTAACTTGTCTACCACACCTTTACTCTGTCTCGATATCTCAAGAAACTATTTCGTGTCAAACGTTAACATTTTATTTCAACTGAAGCTACCCACATCATTACTACGTTAATTTAGAATTTAACTTCCTACAGACAATTATTTATGTGGGATGAAAAAATTATTGTCATAATGCAGACGAGCTTTCGTAATTTAGTTCAAGTTTGGCTGAATTTTTGATTTTTGCTGAATTAACGAGCAAGAGAAATTTCATTTGACATGCGATCTACCTGATTCGTCGTGATCTACCTGATTCGTTCTTTCGATGAATGAGTGAGAATGGAAAACACGTCAATGTGCAGTGAGTTACACATAAAAAAATACAAGTTAATGTAAAATAGAAATATTATAATGAAATAGGTCTTACAGCTGCATAAAATAATTATTAATGCAAATCGGTTGCCCATATTTTATGATCTAATTTAGTAAATCTGATGAACTTTCATGCTTGTATCGGCGTTCAACTGAAGTAGAATTGGAATTTTCTACTCCCAAACGCAAATTTTATTTCTGCCTAGCTCCTGAACTCTAGATGATCGGTACAACCATGAAATTTATGCTATTATTATAAAAAATGATTACAGGTATTGGAAGCAAGCATCGGTAAAGCTCGATCGATGCTTCACGTTTTATTGTGTAATAATTAGCAAACCAGGATTGGCTTGTCGCTAGATTGAGAACCTAAAATGACCAAACCCATACTCAGGAGATGCCTCCACAGCTATCGGGTTTTGCCACTAGGACTATAAAATGTCGAGGGAGATGCACAACAAAGTCACTCCATTGGATTCCCACAATGGCTACAATTAGTTTAGCAAGGGTCAGAACAATAGGCTTTATTTTATTGCCTGTACTCCGTCTTACGCCACAATGGGACGCTTGGATGTGGGAGTTCTATGAAGGTGTATCTTGTTGACGTGTCTGTTGCGTACAGCGTAGGCTGGAGGAAGTGTACAGCAATTGATGGTGGGAGGTCTGAACCAAGCAAGGCTTTGATAATCACGTAACTTTGATAATCGTGATGGTAATTTCCATAATTATATATACTCTTTCTATGAGTCAATCTGGTTCCTCTTGCGTGTTTGTTGTCGTGTAAATTATTACTTACAGTAGCTCTAATATTTCATAAATATGTCTCAAGATCTTAAAAAGGAAGACTGATGCTTCCAAGCCAGTTTATGTCCCAGGATTCAGCCATGCCTGGCGATACCGACAGTCAATCGTTCACTCCCTGATAAACCGAGTCAAGGTTCTGATTTTGAGACAGGGCACTGTTAGGTGATTAATTTGGGCATGACTCAATGAATAGAGCCTTGTTCTTTGGATCTCTGGTGAGCTTGTGTAGTAACAATCAAGTATCATCTGTGAGTGAAGCATTGTTGGAGTGCGAGCCTGCCCAATGGATTGGCTTTTTGATTTGCGCTGAAATGAAGCCACGGGGAAGAGAGAGAGAGAAAGAGAGAGAGAGAGAAAGAGAGAGAGAGAGAGGGAGAGAGAGAGAGAGAGAGAGAGAGAGGGAGTGGGAGAGGCTTGCATACAGAGGATTCCATAACTCACATACAAAGGGAAGATAGAGCACTGACGCAGATATATACCAAGGGTTGCAGTAACAATGGGCTTTGGAATCACTCGAGTCGTGGCTTCTCCTTCCTAATAAATCTCTACCAATACTCTAGCGAAAGCGCACAACGTTGGCGGTCATTTATTACGGTCCTGTCAAATTTATCTTCATCAGAAATCGCTTTGACATGTTTCTTTTTAATTGATATTACCTAAATAGAAAATAACAACACAGGGAAGAAAAATAACACTGTGGTACATGAAGGTCCGTATTCAAGGTTGTTGTTCTCGTCGATTTTTTAGGTGTCAACTTGGACTGAAACAAACAGTGGCTGCCAAGACTCCACCGACGAGTCAAGTTTTAGACATATGTTGTCTTTTTGAAACCTTTCTGTGTGTAAGAAACATCCGGTGGGATGTGTATATTATGAAAATTTTAGAGAAAGAAGAATAGAAACTCAAGGGAAAATTACGACGTCGATCGAAACAACGTAACGTCGAAAGCAAAGGACATAAAACTTTCCTGTGTTTCATTTGAGCCTTTTTCAATTCCTCAAGGAATAAAATAAATTTGGTTGAACATTTCGAAATATACTTTACTATTTTCATCACACTAAGGAAACAAAAATATGAGACCTCATAGGGTGGTATGCGACAGAAAATCGTTATTTTATAGCACGCCTTACTACTAAATCTGAGCACTACATTGTTGAAAGAGCTGGTGAATAATTTCTTTGAGAGCATATATCCTAGCGACTTTGTCTTAAAATTTGCAAAATTATGACTGTCCGTTCCTTATAATTAAAGCTAGTGAACTTGATATCGAAATTAATGTTTATTGGCGGCCGAGTTAAAGCATAAAAGGTCTCACAATTTTAGTCCTGTAGCAGGCAGGAGCGGAGATAAAAACAGCCAAGTCAGTCAGAGCTTTTTTTAAGCTTCGCTTTTTGCGTTGTGTCTCGACACCAAGAAATTGTCCATCATTTGTCTATCCCGTCTGCTGCTACAATTAACAAGGCATGCAGGGATAGTATCTTCATATATTACATCATTTATGTAGAAAGATTTTGATAAGATATCATGGTAAAAATCATTAGTAACATTAGCAATAATTAAAGATGCTGTGCGTCGAAAAAAATTAATGCTAATTTAAATCCACATAATTCCTTGGCCAGCTGTATTACAATAGAATTCCCGTGTAAATATAAGACAATAGTTCCCTTGCAAATACAAGACAACGATTCCCAAGCACACATAAAACAAAATTAGTAAAACTGCTAACTTTATGATAAGTTGAACACGTCATCAAATTCCTAAGAAATTCTACAGTCGCGGCATGTGCAGACGTCAACAGTTTCTGCATCCGCTCGTTTGCGCCTTGGAATCTGGAGTCGTAGAACTAAATACAGTTTGTGCAGCGACAACTTCTCATTCTGGGGATTTCCTTTGCATGACCAACGACCCAAACTCTCTCAAACTACACATGGAGGCTATTGCACTGACTGCACAACTTCCAAAATGTTGCTTTCAGCAGCACTGGTTTCTACCGTTCGAAGCTAGAGCGTTAGAACCTTGGGAGCTATAGCGTTGGAGCAAGGCTTTGGCTACGCCTACATTCTGGAACGGAACATTGGTTGACTTCTTGTATAGAATCGCAGTTTCAAAGAAATGGACGCTGTTTATAAGTCTGCTGTGATTTTTAACTTGAACTGGGATCATGAATCCAATTCTCGTCATATGTATCACTTGAATCTGTTTTATTTTCGTTGTGTTATGAGTTATTTATTTGCCTCAAATTTGATCTTAGAGTAAATCATTATTTGGTCTCTCTTTATAATGCAGATAAATCGTACAATGAAAAGTTGTCTTTATAACTAGGAACAAACGATGAAGACATTTCTTCTAGAATTTTACTTCTATGTTTAAAAAAAGATACTTTACGTTTTGCTTTAACAAAGATAATATACATAGATAAATTCATTTTTTGACACGTGTCCACACAATTAAACAGTAAAAATGAAAAAAACTAGTAGCGTAAATATGTGCTTGAATGAACCCAAATTAAAATTTTTCTAATGCGAGCCTCTTTTTTCCTAAATTGACTTCTGTAGCCCTACCGAAAATTTTACGTGGCGCCTAAATATTGCTTTACCAACGAAATATTTTTAGCACTGATTATAATTTTGATATTCATTATTATACGGTTGTGCTGGGATGGAGCCTTGATGATTAAATTATTTAACAAAGATTTTCTTGGTAATTTGCACAACTAATTTTTTTGGTATACTTTTCATTGCTTGACTTCGTTAATTTTTTGTTTTGGTGTCTAGGATTATTGTTCGTTTTGAAAAAAGACAGTTTTTAGTGCAGCTTGGTAAATTACGTATGTTTTTTTCTTTTGCTCATTCTTCTTGAAGTTCTGAGACAACCTCGCGTCACTGCTTTAGTCAGTAGAAATTCTTGAGTCAGTACCTAGGGGATTTCTTATCCAGTATTGGTCAAGATGATGTTTGATTGTGCACTCAGCACGGACTGTATGATCTGGCAGCTGATTCTAGATTCTGAGAATTTTAACTGGAAATAAACTAAGAGCATGGGGTGTCATGAAGTCTTTTGTTATTAATTTGTTTCCATATCTCTGAATAACATGTTATTGTTTCTCTTGGAAAGCTCGTCCGGGGTAATATTGAGGAAGCTATTAAGATATTTGCAGGCCTCGCAGCGGTTCAAAGAAAATGAATTCAAGCTGTTGAAGACGCCATGCATAGTTGATATAATGGAGTTCTAAAGCAGTTTTGTTGTTATACGTTGAATTTTATCTAATTTGTTGTTTTCCTTTCATTAGGGTTTGAGATGATTGTTGTGCTGCTCATTCCAGTTGTGGTCGGACTAGCGTTTTATATAGGGGTAATATTAAATATTTCAACTTATAGTCGTGATATGAAACTGATAATTCTATTCAAATTTGAGAACTTTTTCCGCTTGCCCGTCGTACTGGAGGCCTTAAGTGAAAGCGAGACTAATATCTTTTTACTGCCCTACTGCTTCAATAGGTAAGGCAATCATTCTACATATGTTGAAAATGTAGGTTATTAGCTTCAACATAATCTATAACTGAGTGCATATCAATGTTGAAACTGGTTCACCAGAAGTCGGTCCATTGAAGAAATCAGTTCTGACTACCAATTCCAATACAAGTAACACAGTAACAGTGATAACAAACACAAGTAACACAGTCACAGTGATACAAACGCAGGTACCAGTGACACAAACACAAGCATCAGTGACACAAACACAAGTACCAGTGACACAAACACAAGCATCAGTGACACAAACACAAGCATCAGTGACACAAACACAAGTACCAGTGACACAAACACAAGTACCAGTGATACAAACACAAGTACCAGTGACACAAACACAAGTACCAGTGACACAAACACAAGTACCAGTGATACAAACACAAGTACCAGTGACACAAACACAAGTACCAGTGATACAAACACAAGTACCAGTGACACAAACACAAGTACCAGTGACACAAACACAAGTACCAGTGACACAAACACAAGTACCAGTGACACAAACACAAGTACCAGTGACACAAACACAGGTGTTATTGATGGTGTGAAGGAAGGTCTGTGCTATGACGTTGACATCTCTTACTCTCGTGATGTTCTACTCCAATTAAGGCGCATACTCATGTCCCGTGAGGATCTCCTACATTACATGCACGTGTAGCGAACTGAAAGTCCACTTTGTTCACTGCAACGTTATCTTCTGTCACTAGGAGTCACGACTTGTAAACCACTTATAGAAAATACATGACACATGTTATACATGTGAGCAAAGCACTCATAGAAATTCGTGACATATGCTGCAGTACATAATTTTGTTTTTCTGCGTTCTGGAGGGCTGCAAAACTTTTTTCCTGGTTTTCACAGTAAAATAATTTAATAGCTAGTGACATACTTCGTTATTATAGGTCTCCTATGGAAGTAAATAATTCGTATAACGCTTTTGTGGTAAAAACACTTTGCAAATAAACTTATTGATTCGTTCTACTAGCGTTACACGTATAATATCAAACAGAAGCAAACAAATGAAATTTGTAGTCTCGTGTAAATAATTATCAAGTACTTTTTATTTCAAATTTTAATGAATGAAGAGTGCCATGTTAATTTCGTTAACAGTTTCGAGGTGACGAGACGACTTCTGCCTGAATAATTCTATACGCTGGTATGGCAGCCATAACAAAACAGGCTTAGAATTTCACTCCCGGCAAATTAAAGTCCTTCTTTGAACATACTTGAAATACTTTATTTGTAAGAGCATGCAGTATTATTACTATCACAATATTGTATTCTTATCATAATATGGTATCCGTATCACCATGTGGTATTAGGACCACAATATGGCATTAGTACACTAGTATGGTAATAGTGTCACAATATGTATTACTATCACAATATGATATTACTATCACAATATGGTAATCGTACTCTAGTATGATATTAGTGTCATAATGTGGTATTATTATCTCAATTCAGTATTCGTATCACAATATGGTATTAGCGAAAAACAAAACTTTGAGGTGATGTGTTTCGCTTCATTTATCTTATTAAAGGGAGATACTATAACGTCCCAATTAATACTCACTCTCAAAACCTTTCATTAATATCCCTGCCCTAGAGTTTCCAGTATTAATGTTCCGCATTAGAAAGGAGCACACATCCAATCACGTGGGTCAAACTGTTGAAAAATAATTCCGAGGAAAAGACTGAAAAAAGTATAACCTCCATCTTTCCAAGAAGGAAAACCTTTATCTACCATCACCTCCTTTTATACAGAGAAACAAAATCTCTGTGAACCATCACCTCTATTTAAACAAAGAGAAAAAATTTCTATAAACAATTACCTCTTAGTATACAAAGAAAGGAAATCTGTATGAGCTACAGTAAAGACAAACAATTGCGTTGAAGAATCTTCTCCATGAAAACAAATTCCATTTCCTAGAACAGGAAGGTGTCACGCCCTACCCTTCCCACAGTTAAGTATGCGTAAACTAGCTGAACCATTCAAGTATTTGAAACGAATTTGGAACCATGGTTTATTTCTCAAGCGAAAAGGTGTGTTATTCTAGAAAAAGCTTGACTCGACCACGCGCCAGGAGCTGTTGAGTGAAGTGGTGTGTGTCTGAGGCGAGGAGGCATTCAGCCGGAGTTCCGTGCTGGTCGTGCTCTAAACAAAGGATAATCACGAGGCCTTCTGGCTCCTGCCGCTGTTTTCAGCTCTTGTTATTTTCTTCTTCAGCAAATTGATTTCAGGGTGAAAGAAATTTACTCTTTTTACAGGGCTCAAAAATATGAACTGATCTTTAGGCTATATTGATGTATTTCAACAGAGGGATGAGTAAAATGTTCCCATACTTTGTAACACACTGTATATGAATGTGACAATTTTGTGTGTAAATTTTATTTAGAAAGGGCTTTTGTATGAATGTTTATTCTTGCACGATATTTGCAATCAAATTATCAAGGTTTGACTGAACGAATGCCCTTTGAACAGCTTTAATAGAATTAATTATTTTCTTTGGCCATGTCAAATGTAGCAGTCTAAAAGTTTTTGCTAAATCCATACAAAACAAATCCATATGGGATACAAGATTGACTGGTAAACTCTATTGGTAACAAATGCTTTCCACCACACACAACTTATGGAGAACAGTTGGGTGATAGGTACTATATTGGCATGCTTAACGTACGTTTCAAATTAATTTTATTGGTGAATTATTCAGTTGCTTATCCGTGACTGATTTCTGGAAAGGAATTTATAAATGGACTAATGATTGAATTCAAGAGAGCAATTGGAATGATTTTAATGAGGGGTTGAAAGGGCTTTCAAGCGAGGCCTAGAACAATGCTAAAAATATTGAACTCCTAGTAGACACACACGGGAGAAAATTCACGTGTTAATGAATTGTGTTAGCCTTATTTCTCTTTCAATTACCAGTCGAGACCGCCTTTCCGAAAGCGTTTCCATATTAAAGGAGTAAAAGGCTAATGACAAAAAATCACGTATTTTATTGTAATCCGGTGCTTTTAGTATTCACAATAAAATGCTTACAATACATGAATACCCGTTCCGTTGAAAAGTTAATACATAGCATAAGATAAACACCTTATTTCAATTCCTTAGTAATGGCTTGTTTCAAATTGATTTCTTCTATCTAATCCAGCAGTGAGGCTGAAAGAAAATATATAGATAAAAATACACGACTACTTTTATTATGTATATAATGTAAATTTTCAATTCATAATTGTTAAAAATCTTCCTCATTAATTTTTCATGATGCATTTCTGCAAATGTCGTTATCATGTTTGAAAATTTTGTAGATTACAGTTATTTTCACTAATTTGTTCTCATAGGATCTGGTTTAAAATTTCTTAATGTTTGAAATGATTCAGCACGCTACCACAAAGCGGCAGTTTTTGAAAAGTATTGAGGTTTTCAATGAAATTTCCGTCAGAATAAAGTCAAAATAATTCAAAAGTTGTGCTATGCTGGCAACTTATATTTATTTCCTACAAGTTTAGTCAGAAGAATTCTTTACAGAAAACCGTTTATTTGGTTGCGCTCAGAGAACTGTTGCTTTTATTTGAAGGGGCACATGCCTAGAAAAATTTGTATGAACCACTCTCCCAAAAATAAATTAAAAATAGATCTGACATAGTGAAAGCTCAGGTGAAAAAAAGGTTTCCTTTCCCATTTCCATAGGAGGCAATTGAAACATGATGGCTGGTCTCAGGAAAGCCATGCTCGACCCACGGAGTTTCAGAGTTATAGGAGCCTCTTCGACAGGGGGTACCTCAGGGGTACATTATAGGCCCTAAAAACATATACACACGTCACCACGGGGATACAAACAGGGCGCTCGTGTATACTGTTGACAATGGCCGAGCTTTGTGTAGGTTGTGGGCCGCGTGCGTGGTGTGTGTGTTCAACAGGACACCGGGGCGTGTCACATGACCGAGCTCTGCGGGTGCCTGCTCAGCTACACGCTCTGCCCCAGTTTATAGATGAGCTTTTCTACGTCGAATTTTTTTTTGGTAGACTGATGAACACAGTATAAGTTACAGAGTATTTCTCTAACAGGTAGGAATTCAATTTCTCGGGTCGACTGATACCGAGAAAGATACAAAGTATTTTTCTGACAAGCAGGAATTCAATTTTTTGGGTACACTGATACCGAGAATGTACAGAGTATTTCTCGCGCAGAAATTCAATTTTTGTTGAAGTAGACTCATGCCGAGAAAGTGAAAGCATTTCTCTCATAGTTAACTATTCCCTTTTCATTTAACTACCGTATATTTAAAACTAGTTTTCGGGGATGCATTTCTTGAGAAAAAGAGCTTTGACAAATGTTACGTCAGTGAAGTATTGATAACAGAAATACTCGTCAGATTTTTTACTATTCTGTGAGATACTTGATGAAATTCATGTTAGAAATTCACGGTTCATGAAAACACCCACTTAGTCGTACGACATCGCTGTGTAAATTCAAACAAATTTAAATAGTTTAAAGAGTGACTATCCACACGTGCTTCTACCTCATGTCACAAGAAGGGAGCAGTTGTTAGACGTTTGACCCCCAATCTTAAGATGTTCGCATTAAGAATTGAAAACCCATCGTATATTCCTTGTATATTTGAATGGGATAAAGTTTCTTTCTTTCTTATTCCTTCTCCAAACAGGCATGTATGCTAACAGTTGCGTGTCTCGTATAAGGGTTCAAGACTGTCTAGTTGTGCTGAAGCTCAGCTACATAATGGAGCCGATGTCTTCAGAAGCTTTAACCTATGTTATAATCATCAGGTACAGCTCAAAGCGAGAGACTGAGAAGCATCTCATTCTGTTTGCAGCATACTCTATTTGTGAACGTTTACAATCAGGATGTTATTGGGCAATAATACCGGTATATTGAATTAAAACTATGTATGAGTTATTACTAAGTCCAACCAACATACTAGCTTGAAAATGACAGCGATAGTTTAAAAAAAATCTACGACCCACTTTACCAATACAAGCTTCGTACCATGAGTCAAAAAAAGGCTTTGGAGTGTTCTTACTTTTAAATCCGGCATAGAATGACAAAATAAAATCTTGTGCATGTATCTCAATCACGCGCAGGCACCTTAATCGCACACAGACACTTCAATCACGCACATGCACCTCAATCCCACACAAGCTTCTCAATGACATGTTTTTTTGGGATTTTTAAAAAAAAGCATGAAGCTCGATTATGGTAGTCATTTTTTTCATAAATTCAGACTTAAGAGCGTCCTGAGAGTTCTAAGTGTTCGTTTTGAGTTAAAAAAAACCTGTGTCTGCATTAACGAAGCTATCATGCGATTATTCGAAGTGCTGGCCAGTCCATATAAATATTTATCATAGAGTAGTCCATATTTTTTCATAAATTGAAAAGGTCCCCCGGTTTTCAAATATTTGTTTTGAGGTACAAAAACTGTATCTGAATTATTAAAGCAACCAGATAATTATTGAAACAGTGTTGACCAATTTAAATATATGTATACAGAAGCCTCCAGCCTAATAGATATATTACAAATATTAAAAATTAAAAATTGCTGAAAAACGAATGTTTACAGCAATTAGCGGGCTCCTTCCGAATGATTGTCTGATCGCCTTAATAATTCATACTTTTTTTTACTCCAAAACAAGCATTTGAAAACCCCGGGACCCTAAAACTTATGAAAATGTAAGGACTACCCTGATATGTGTATATCTGTAAATACATATTTATACATAATAAAACGACATAGCGGGAGTTGCTGGCTTAACAATTCTGGGAGCCGGCCTCTTCACCGCCGCTGTTACATGCTGTGTTTTGAAATTCAAGAACGGAACGACCAACTCTGGAATTCTCAGCTCAAAGTCCAACCTCTCTCTTCATTAAGGGCATGTGAGTCCTAAAGTTTCAAACCGTATGACTTGCAGCGATCGCGTTCACAGAGTACGAGACTGCACAGCGGGATGCTGGAACGGTTGTGTCGTATGGATTTGTTATTTTCTGCAATGCAGCAAGTCGGAATGTTGTGTTTGCCAAGTTGACTGGTTTTATAACTCAGAGAGATGTATGTTATTAATGTCTACCGTGGTCAAATAAGACTGATTTGTTACAATCATTGATTGTTTTTTGATAGCAACATAAGCGTAATTAATAACAACGACGTCTAACAGGAAAAGTGTACTAAAATTTCTTGATAAATTAAGGCACAACTGTTTAGATGCGTGTAGAGCTACCCGTGGCTGTTTGGATTTGTGGAGAACTATCCGGCCTGTTTGGAGGGGTGAGGAGATATTTGTGACCATTCATATAAACATTTATTATATTCTGACTGATTAAACCTAAAATGGTGAGTTTTATTTACTACCATTGATGGGTAATCTTCCAGAAATCCTTGTTGCCTAATAAAAGAGATAAAATATAAGTTTTATTTGACAAAGATTGAACAGTTTTTACAGCATAAAGCATACATGTAACACAGTAATGTCCCGGTAATGTTATCGGTGTTAGTGGTTGTAGTGGTAAGTACCAGTATGAAAGACATGAGGTAGAGTTTGGCACAAAGTATGCCGGGAAGAGTAGAGAAGTTTTGGGAGTTCAGGAAACATTTTGCAAGGCTTATCATGACATTGTACTTTCAGTAGAGACAGTAGTCAAAATAAGAAAGTTTGTTGAAAAGAAGCCGTTAGTTCCTCATCTACAGCCTCCTTTGCACCAAAGTTACAAGGCACGAACAGCAAAATGCAAGAGACAGAAGCTTTTACAGTGCATTTTTTGTAACACAGATTTTCAACTTCGGAGATTGCACATCGGGTTTCTTGGTACTGACGCATAAAACAAATTTGCTTGAGTTTAGGTGAAAAAAAGACATTTCTATATTCAGCCTAGTACTGTTGATTAAAAATTGCTGAGAAACGAATGTTTGGTAATAATATTCCTTGGTCGGAAAATATTATTTAGAAAATATTCCTACTTACGAAGCCCTTAATATTTTGTTAAGCTATTACGATACGAAATCAGTTAGGGGTGAATTAATTTCATACCATAGATATTTTCAAAATCGATTTTTAAGCTTTATTTCAGAATTTCTTATAAGTAGAAAATATTTTTTTTACCTATTCGTATAATTTCATCTAACTAGTACGCAAAATCGTTTTCTTTAATTTTTACGATTTCAACCAGACACGACGCTAACATTAGGCCAAAAACAATACCAGAAAATGTTAAGACGGCTAAAATATTTCAGTATGTATGATATTTAACTTCAAGTCTTCATAAGAAATGTGAGCGGAACATCAAAATTATTCAGAACGTTCGACCAGTGAAAAAAATGGAATGAAACTGAACGACCAGAACTAGCTGCACTCGGGCGCGGGTTTAAAATGCCAGAGTATTTGTGATACGCTGAGCTAATGAAGAGGTAAAATTGTGATACACTGAAGTAATGAAGCGCTTGAATAGTGATACACCATTGTAATGAAGTGCTAGAATTGTGATACACCATAGTAATGAAGTGCTAGAATTGTGATACAGTGAAGCAATGAAGTGGTAAAATTGTGATGCACTGAAGTAATGAAGCGCTTGAATAGTGATACACCATAGTAATGAAGTGCTAGAATTGTGATACACCATAGTAATGAAGTGCTAGAATTGTGATACACTAGTTATGAAGTGTTAGAATTGTGATACGCTGAACTAATGAAGCGCTAGAATAGTGATATACCATAGTAATGAAGTGCTAGAATTGTGATGCTCTGAAGTAATGAAGTGTTAGAATTGTGGTGCACGGAATTATCACCATTGTGATGTCACTATTAAAATACATTACTTAATGAAAATCACCAGTAATTTCAAGCTAAAGTTAGCATGGAATGCATGTTGCTGGAAAAAATAAAAAGGAATTCTAAAGATGATGAGAAGATATCTCAAGAAATTAAATGAATGCCCGATGCACGTAATACCTCATAACAAAAAAAAATGATGTTGGTTATTGTTTAGTGGTCCTACATAGATTAAACAAATTTTGCATGCGAGATTGATTCCTTCGACACCTGCCGGAGCAATAGCAATGTAATAATATATTTCGCTAGTATCTGTGATACGAGGGGAAGGGAAATTTTAAAAACTTATTCAAATACTTCCAGAAATCCCTTTCCATGCAATTTTCAAGATACATGTTATATTTTTCCTATTATGACAAAGTTTAATTTCATGAATATTTAGAATCTAGACAGTTCTCGTGGAACTTCCACGATTTAGATTTGACTAATTTGAAATTATTTTCAAGATGAATACATTAAAGATTTACAACAAATTATTGTGTTTTAAATGAATACTTCTTATTAATTTCATTCAGAACTTCCTTTCTGCCTCTTATCTACCGATAGCACAGCCCAGATAGTACCCGTTGAAATTCCTTAGTTCAAAAGTGATACAAGTAAGGATCTATCAAATAAAATACATTTATCACTTTCAGCCGTGGTATTATCAGAATCTGAATATTTTTCATAAATGTATACAAAACTTCTTGGGAATATGACATGGGAACTGTCTAGTATGTAGATGAAACTCCATTGTCTCAATTAATTTTTCTTGTGGCGTTACAACTCAACATTTTAAATATTATTCAGGAGTAAATGAATTTATTCTTTCTGTAAAATGATTAGTTGATTTTTTATAGAAGGGTTCATATTAAAATGTAGCACTGCCTGCACTATGATGAGCCGTACCATATCAATGTTTCGTACTGAAGACAGGAATTATTGCAAGGTATGAATAGTAATGAAGCTTCATTATTTGGACAGCTAGTTAATAATCGTTTACGTATGTTGAAAAATATAGAATGCTTTTCACAGAGTCTGATATATTAATTATATTCTTAAAGATCATATTCAATTTCAGATGAAAAGCTTCGCAATGTTGACAGAAACAAAATGCTGGATACAAAAAAATTAATTCAAAGTGAAACTTAAACGATCTGCGATTACTACAAATCTTTCGCTCTTTAGAAGGATTTCAGATCAGAAGCAACACTTCAGTTGACCTGTCATATAGATATCTAATTTATGTGCTTAAGCATTTGACTGAGAGTAAAAAATTCACGTGATTTTCTTCATTATTGGCATGCAGAAGCTCACTTCACTCAGAGCCCAGCAGTTATGCGTCCCTCTCTTTTACAGACTCATTAAGTCCAACGCTTGACTTTACTGCTCTCTTTAAAACCAAGAACTAAATGCACGGCAATGAAAAGCCTTTTAACAACTTCTATCATTTTTAAGTGCTCGTCGTAAATCAAAGTAGGAATTCAATAAAATGCAAATGAAATTTACGCTAAAAATAGTGTAGTAAAAAGCTTTAGTAAAGGTTCATATTTAAAAAATATTAAAGGTAGTGTTTGTGTATGATACCTGTACAAGGGAAGCAATTTTCTGACAAGACAACCAGGAGTCAAGAAACTTTTTAGTGAAATATAAATACAGTACAATGTTATAATATTAATATAAGATCTGCAGCAGTAATGTTTTTTATATTTGATTACATTTATGTACAAGAACACAACGCCTTATCCATCACTTTTCCTAGAGACCTTAACAACGAGTGGTCGTCCGTCCAGCCTAGAGTACTTGTCATCAAAAGCTTAGCAGGAACTGAGGATGGTTGTGTTCGAAGAGATTCTTGGTTTTTCCCCTCCATTCTCCCCTGTCACGTTTGATGAAATCCACACAACGTTTCTCAGCCTCGTACCTTAAATTTGAGACTTGGAAACAGCATTACAGAGTTAAAATATTAGCCTCTCATATCTGTTATGTCTCAAGATATTTTCCGGTGAGGCAAATAGAATAGAATAGAATAGAATAGAATGAGGCAATAGGAACGAACCTTGTGGTCCATTCTTGGGTCGGATAATTACTTCGATAATTATTCGGTTGTTTACCCAAGTCCCATGCCGTATTTCTAGCCGCGTCAACCATGTCGGCAGCGGGATTCGAACCCGGGTCTTTCCGCTCGCAAGCAGATTCGCTCACCAGTCGACCAAGCTGGTGATAGTCGACCAAGCAAATGCACGACTTCGGGAAAAATGAAAAATATGTACTGTTTGTTCATTTTTTTAATATCACGAACCAAGAGAAGTATTATAGGAAGAGGCAAAGGAAGGCTCGGCCATGCGTCCTTTGTCTTCGATGCGTAAAAATGGCGCCGGCTTATTTCGATCTCACTTAAAAGAATGGATTAATACGGACGACTTCTATTGTTTGAGATCAATCAACTTTGCAGTCCATTGATTTGAGAGGTTTCCATGACAACGACAAAATATTTACGCCTAAAATCTCATTTAACGTCGACAAGAGCAGATTTATTGCAGACTAGCCTGCTTTAAAGGGCTTCTGTTCATTGTTCTCAGAGTTGTAGGAAACAAAAATTCTTGAAGCGTGGTCCAAATTTTTCCTGTAGCTTGGAAAAAATAACTTGCTGATAAAATAAAAGATGAGGTGCAGGCTTCTTCAGAGAGAATTTCATAATGACATGCTGTGATCACCTTACATTATCTGCTAAACGAAGGCCGGAAAGTCTATGAGTATAGAATTTTATTTTTTCACTGCACTAACATTTTTTCTTTGTAGCTGGAATCTCGCAGAAGTCTAACTTTTACTATTCGTAACTGAATCTTTCTTTTGCCTTCAGGTGTCAAAATAAAGTAGAGTAAAGGTGCCAAAATAATGGTTTACTCATATATACACAACGGAATACATGCGGGCCAAGTCATAGGGACGCCACTGGAAGTTGGCTAAAATTTACAAGCCAAGATTTTGAAGCATGTAAGAGTAACATACAGAGAGTAACATACAGAGAGTAGTATACGGAGAGTAGCATACGGAGAGTAGCATACGTCGGTGGTATACGTATAGTAGCATATATGTAGAGAGTAGCATAAGGAAAGTAGCATACGGAGAGTAGTACACGACTGAAAGAGATCCATTAACGAGCCTCGACATAGGCCTCCACCGTCCCACTATCTCTGTACACTGCCAGCAGCCTCATTAGAGGAGACTGTGTTATGTGAGACGATGTTAGGGGCCGTGAGACGTTACTACGTGAGACGTTACTGCGTGAGACGTAACTGCGTGTGTTGCGTGAGATGTTACTACGTGAGACGTTCCTGTGTGAGACGTTACTGCGTGAGACGTTACTACGTGAGACGTTACTGCGTGAGACGTAACTGCATGTGTTGCGTGAGACGTTACTACGTGAGACGTTCCTGTGTGAGACGTTACTACGTGAGACGTTACTGCGTGAGACGTTACTGCATGTGTTGCGTGAGACGTTACTGCGTGTGTTACGCGAGACCGTAGCGTCCAGCTTTCAAGACGTGATACATTAAGTGACTGAATTGAAATAAATTTCGTGATCGTGTAAAATGAGGATTTCTGTCCGACAGGACGAAATTTGTCATGCATCACGAGAAAAAATTTTGATTGACATTCTTTGTAGTTAATGTCCAGTGTAGCCTTCCTGTGTACAAAAATATATGTTACCTCCACTCCATTAATCTAGTGGATACTTGACCTACCTCAAGCCCACATTCGTAGCGAGGGCAGCTTGTATTTACAGTACATGCTTCCAAGTCTCAGTAACACTGCATCCTACACCACCAGACTGCTTACTCAGCATGTAATTTCATAATATTGCTTTATAGTTAATATAAATCATCTTGAAGAATATTGAATAAAGAACTCCCCAGTACTATCAAGTACTGATTCTCTGTCATTTTTAACTTCTGGGGCCTAGAGAAAAACTCAAATCTGAGGAGTTGCTGGCTACGATTGATGAAAACTTTACCAGTACAACTGGAGAACTGAACAAGGAGTTCCATGTGAGCCATGCGACCACACATCGTGAAATGATGAGATTCAAACTCCTTGCTCAGTTCTCTAGTTGTACTGGTAGGATTTTCATCAAGGACAGCCTGCAATTCCTCAGATTTGAGTCCCTTGGAGCGTCCTTTTCTTGGTTCGTCCTTTAGACTGAAGTCGTCCTTTTTGAAATGTGAAAATCATCTTTTGCAGGTCTTTTGATTCACTACATCATTTCGATAAGTGTTTGTTGAGGGATCTTGTTGAAATTGCTGTATTGCTCTTCTGAAATTCGTACAGTACAATGTGTCTAATGTTTTCGTTACTTGGAGTGTACATTTGTAGAAAAAACAGTTATATAATATATTTTAATTATCTGAACAAAATTTGAGAAAATAAATATTATTTTAATGACTTAGATGGTTCCACACATGTCAATGATGAATTAAATTGACGTAACGGTGCCCTGAAATTATAACTCAAAAACGAACAGAACTTTCGTTACATCCTGATTGATACCAATATTCTCCATCCTAATAATTTTATCCAAATTTGAAAAAAAGTCGGTAACGGTTTTTTCGCAATATTTTGTATGGTTTTGAAGGGGAAAATGAAATATATTTTACTATGACTGAAGTGAATGAGCAGTATTAATGTATAGAAGAGAAATTGCCAATCAAAATCTAAATCAATTTTGAAAAACGGACAATTTAAATAGGCACCAGACTGTATTATTTAGGTAAGTAATTATCAGATTAACACTTCACAAACATCAACTTTATTAAATTCTTCAACTGAAGAGCAAAAATGGAAGAGCTGCAATGCTGGTGTGTATTTGTAATTGTCGTTTAGGGCTCAGAAAAACTTGTATGACAATCACCATTAGTCGTGTGACAATCACTATCACTTGTATGACAATCGCTGTTACTTTTATGACACTCACCATTACTTGTGTGACAATGACCATTATTTGTATGACAATCACCATTACTTGTGTGACAATGACCATTACTTGTATAACAATCACCATTACTTGTGTGACAATGACCATTACTTGTATGACAATCACCATTACTTGTGTGACAATGACCATTACTTGTATGACAATCACCATTACATGTATGACAATCATAATTACTCGTATGACAATCATGATTACTTATATGACAATCACAATTTCTTGTATGACAATGACCCTTATTTGTATGGCAATTACTATTATTTGTATGGTAATCACGAATACGAGTACATGTATGACAATCATGAGAATGTATGATAACTGCAAGCCCTTGTATGGCAGTCACGAGTCCTTGTACAACAATTATAAGTCCAGCAAACATCTCATTAAGTTTTGATTTAATATGCATACAACTTTCCGAGAAATAACCCTTCCCAATATTGCAATGAATTTTTCCTTCAGGTGCCGAGAACAAATCTCTGATTACACGACAAGAATATTTGGAGACAAGCGGTGTCTTCTCCTGATCATCCCTGTTAATTGCGTGCTATATTTGCCAACGCAAAACGAACAAAGTTCGGAGAATCCTCTGAAATAATAAATGTATGTAGGACAGAGGGGCATTTCGAGATAGTGCTTCAGAATTCAACAGAATCTGGTCAATCATAAATCTTTGATGGCAAAATCGTTGGATATCGGGCACTTGATAGATGGATATCGGACACACTTCTTCTGGATATCAGGCATTTGATAGATGGATATTGAAAACAATTCCGCTGGAGATCCGGCTTAGATCAGAGGATATCAGACCCACCATTGCTGGATATCAGGCACTTGATACATGCATGCCCAAAGGAATTCAATTCAGATGTAAATTAAAGAATTACAGCTGTCCTCGATTCGGTCGTCCCAGTTCAAGCGGCTCTTTTGCTGCTTTGATCCTCAGGACCCAATTAAGACACGGACGTCTTCAGGGAATTGCCTACTGACACACCGATAATGTTGGAAACTTCTCTACCACATTGTGTGGAGGCAGCATGATCATGTTGTCATGTAGCACAGCATGATGTCATGCAGCACAGCATGATCATGTTGTCATGCAGCACAACATGATCATGTTGTCATGCAGCACAGCATGATCATGTTGTCATGTAGCACAGTATGGTCATGTTGTCATGCAGCACAGCATGATCATGTTGTCATGCAGCACAGCATGATCATGTTGTCATGCAGCACAGCATGATCATGTTGTCATGCAGCACAGCATGATCATGTTGTCATGAAGCACAGCATGATCATGTTGTCATGCAGCACAGCATGATCATGTTGTCATGCAGCACAGCATGATGTCATACAGCACAGCATGATCATGTTGTCATGCAGCACAGCATGAGGTAAACAGCATGGGATGTGCAGTCATGGACACTTGCTGAGCAAATATTTTTCAAGAGATTAAACAGCATTTTCATACCTTAAGAAATAAAATTTTGGAGTGTGTAATTTTCTTAACTGCACGCCCTCATTCACAAGAGAATGAAACTTATTTAGAGAATTAAAATTTGATTGGTGTTTTCGTTTTTTTCTCCTAGTAGTTAAAATGAAATTTTCCAGGTTCATATATCATACATACATAAACTATCTTTAATTACGTAACAACTTGTGAGGAAATATTGAAATGGTTGTAGGATGAATGTGGTAATCTTTTGAACCGGTAATTGTAGCGTATGGTAGTCGTAAAATAAAGAGATAAAGTTCAATAACCATATTGCACACTAATGAAATTTTCACCGTGGTTCATGCCCATTAAATGTTTGTTATAATAATAACAAAGAAGCCACAAATAACTTAAGAAGATGGTAACATAGTAATAACTGAGGAGAGACTAGTGAAAACTAACATAACAGAACAAAAACATAACAATAAATAACAAAAATATGACAGAAAATAAAAGAACATCCATAACAAATAAAAAAGTAATTATCAACAAACAAGTGACTAACGAAAAATAAAAAGTGACATAACAACAACATAACAGCAGAAAACAAAGATATTAATAACAAAGATTCAACAAATTACAACATGCAAAATAAAGAAAACGAAAAACTTCAAATTGTTCTCCTCCCTACATGGAACAGCAGTGAATGAAGATGCAGGTACAACGTCACGTCTGTCTGCCGCACGTACGAATGCATTTAGTATGCATTACGCCTATACGAAACTTCAATGTTTATTTAAGCTTAAAATGCTCCTAGAATACAATCATTACTGTGAAGTAGTGCTGAAAATGATGCATAATTACATCATTAGCATGAAGCAAATGCGTAGACTACCTACAAACATTTAAAAGAAATATTATTATTGTAAGTTAATTCTATTTCATGAGGTCTAATAACAATGAAGAGTTAGTTAGAACACTGCAATAAATTAATAACAATTTACGCATTTTATTAAAGTAGAAAATCCATTTTATTTCGAGAAACATTCAATTTTTTTCTGCGATGCTTGCATGCAGAGGCAGTATATACGTTTTTGTGCCATTCACGATATCTACAAGATGCATTACATTATTTTTCAAGCGCAACATACATTGAATGTACTATTAATAAGACATATTAGTAGTTATTGCTAGAAGTTCGACAAACTTTTTATGATCTATAATAATAAGAAATGCTCTAACTTTCACAACCGACCACTGAAAAAAACAACATTGCAATAAAGTTACGTCTTTAGCACTAGAAAATCATCATGACATAATGTGAAACATTTATGTTGGAGAAAAGAAGAAGAAAACTAGCGGCTGTCATTGAATATTCGCGGTCTCAAGTTTTGAATATTTGGGGCTTAATTTCTTGTAATTCTCTTTCATTTCTGTGCTGTGTGGCAGCAAAGGTGTACTAGGAAGAGGGTGGTCGTCCTAAGACCAACTTTGCAATTTATTAGGAAAATTTGACGCGCTGATCAGGGTCGTGATGGCGGGATAATGTCATTTTTACGAGACAATTTAGAACCTTTAGTTAGGGTTTATTAGAAGACTTTAGGGTGACGTTAAAGGCAGCGAGGCGCCTTACGAGGGTCTCCACGCTCTAGGGCCTCGATGTGTCGTCTGAACAAAGGCGTCTCTGTGAAGCGTAGCTGGCACTTCATTGAGCACCCATAAGTCGGTCGAACTCAATTAGGACGTCTCTTGCTAGCTCACACATGTGAAAACTCAGACCTTGTGTATTTTGAGTGTCCGTGAGCCTCGGTCTCGCATGAGAGAACCTCTCAACTCTTCATCTAAATTAAGGACGTTATTTTAAGTTTAATAGATAAATTTAAACCTCCTCGAGTTCCTCCAATATAATTAAGGGAATCTTATCACATCGCGTAGATGCTAACTTGAGTAAGAGAGATCTTTATTTGGGATTTTACGTCATGAGATGCGTGTGATTCTTGTGGAGGGTACTCTCCATGACTACTGGGGTTACTCTCCTAGTCCACAACAAGTTGGAGTTACTCTCCTAGTCCACAACAAGTTGGAGTTACTCTCCTAGTCCACAACAAGTTTGAGTTACTCTCCTAGTCCACAACAAGTTGGAGTTACTCTCCTTGTCCACAACAAGTTGGAGTTACTCTCCTAGTCCACAACAAGTTGGAGTTACTCTCCTAGTCCACAACAAGTTGGAGTTACTCTCCTAGTCCACAACAAGTTGGAGTTACTCTCCTAGTCCACAACAAGTTGGAGTTACTCTCCTAGTCCACAACAAGTTGGAGTTACTCTCCTTGTCCACAACAAGTTGGAGTTACTCTCCTAGTCCACAACAAGTTGGAGTTACTTTCCTAGTCCACAACAAGTTGGAGTTACTCTCCTAGTCCACAACAAGGTGGAGTTACTCTCCTAGTCCACAACAAGTTGGAGTTACTCTCCTAGTCCACAACAAGTTGGAGTTACTCTCCTAGTCCACAACAAGTTGGAGTTACTCTCCTAGTCCACAACAAGTTGGAGTTACTCTCCTAGTCCACAACAAGTTGGAGTTACTCTCCTAGTCCACAACAAGTGATAATTCATCTCTTGTTGATTATAACTCTCTTGAAATTATCTCTCGATAATCAAAATTTTAGTGTCCATCTCTCTCACAATACTTTGTGAATGTGCGATACTGCAAAACCACGCCGACGACGTCAGATGAAATTGCTCACGTAGAGGCTTTTGCCAAGAGCATCAGCGTCATTTTTAAAGTATGTTTTGTTGTTCGACTGAAGAGTAGACAACTGTTCTGACAAGTTACATGAAATTTCAAAATTCAGAAATGAGCCCGACTACACTACATCACTTAGACCAGCTTTGCTTGGGAAACAATGTTCTGAAAAATTTTCGCCGTCACGAACTTTCAAAGCAAGTTTACCTGAGTCTAAGACACATGATTTCAAACACGTACTCTAGGTATGAACAAACCTCCTATTTCATTGGTTGTAAACCTCCTAACGCAACTTACAACCACAGATCTAAAAAGTTTGAAGTGCTTTACAACAGATGAGCTTCAGATGAAGCCAAGCGTTTAGGATATAATCGAAACTCTATCAGTCACCAAACATCCTGTTTGATTCCAATTAGCGCGACTCGAGTTGTGCCATAGCTACTAATGCGAAGCTAGAGAACACATGTAAAGGAAGAGTCCTGTCGAGTTACTAACCTGTTAAGGACTCCCGTAAACATTGCGAGATCGAAAGTTACGACGTACAGACCACAGACCGACGCGGGAGAGACCTACGCCCTGGTGTTTTAAAGAGATTTGTGCAGCCTTTAAGGGACCCTTCAGAAATAAGAGATGTTGGGCAGGTGTTGACCCTTGTACTGCGGGTTATTTCAGGCAAGCAATGAAAAATGCCCCTCGTGTTCAGCAAAATGGCACCCGCTTCCATAAACTGCATTTTCCTGGTAAACATGTTGAAATGCATTGTGTTTATAGCAAGAAAGGTTTAAAAGAAAGTTATAAAATAATTAGACGATATACTAAAGGTCATAATAGTTTAAACTATGCACGAATCAGACTAGTGGTGCTTATACGAAAATATACTAGTCACTTATGCTCTACAAGGTGATGCAGATTTTAAGAAGACACTATCTTTACTTCACGAATGTAGGAGATATTCTGTATTGTACAGAGGGCGGCAACATAACATTCTTTTTTCGCTTGGAAAAACGAAAATTATGTTGACACACTCTGTAAATGCAAAGACATGACTTGGACAAAATGATTATTTTCTACGTGTGTCGTTGTTTCATGCATAAGGTAAATGGTTTTGTCCTCTTAATATATTCTGAGTTGTTATTACATTCTTCAGTACAGGTAAGGACTTCAAAAATGGATTAATTTAAATAAAAAAGTTATTGCTTCATCGTGCCATCAACATTCACAAGTTTCAGCAACAACTGATTACTTTCAGTTGTCCCGAAAGTTTGTGCTTTTCTAAAAGAATAGCAAAGCTTACAATTCTATTCCAGAACTATTCATTTTATAATTTTAAATCCTCTACGGTCACATTGTGGGTAAGAACTATAATACTAAATGCTGATAAAAGAACTAACGCTCTTCAATCGCCGTATATGGACAATTACCTCAATTTCTACAAAGGAACTATTGAGCTTAAATCTTACAAAAAAATATGGAGCATAAATTTCATATATGAATATCATTGCATACTTAAAGTTGTTCGATTACAATAATATTTAATAGCAACGAATGCATCAATGCTATTGTGATTTTTCATACATTTTACTATTTATAATATTTGCTCCATAAAATTCAGAAAAATATATGATCATTATGCGTAGAATGAGGTGGAAAATTTTAACAATGACTTTTATATTTCGATACAAAATAAAAATACTGCACTGAATACAAAATAGCTGGGGTGTTAAAAATAGGAAAATATGCTACTGCTCCAGATCATTTATTTGAAATTCTGATAAGGGATTCTAATATTTAAGTTGAATTTGTATTTGTTATTTGTACGCAGAAATCATAACACCGCTGAGTTGCGTTAGTTCAAACGGAAGCAGTTGTTCTTTAAATTTCATTTAATTTGCAAGTCACATGTTGACAGTGCTTGTCTTAATTTTTCACTATTGTTCTGTCATTTCTGCTAGCGTTGTTGTTTCAAGGGCCTTAGCTTGTTTTTCTATTCTGTTTTTTTTTGGAGCAGGTATGCATGCGTTATTTTTCTTCACTGAGGTTCTACAAGATCGTTACAGAGGGGCGTCTCAATCGAGGGAATTTCAATATACCAACTAAATATCGAGATCATATTGAAGTTTATTGTAAGATTTCGTTTTCAATATCTCAATCGAGCGTCATCTTGTAACTCGCTATCTTTTATTCTCTCTTGCATTCTTGAATTTAACTGCTTGATTGGCCTTAGATTAGCAGAACTAATAAACTTTTGAACATTGTATTACGACACTTCACGACAAATTTACTTAAAGTTGGCTGACAAAGCAAATGTTGCAAGTGAAACTTGATACATGAATACAATTCAGTAATTAAGACATTAGAAAACTTGAAACTGTATTACAGTTTGATTCAATAAACAGGAAAGTTTTATTGAATTAAATGCAGTCCTACACTTCGGCATTCACGTGCATCTCCAGTGACTGTTTCAATTCTTGGAAGTGTAATTTGACGAGAAAAGCTTGTGACGTGTGATGAAGCTAAGGAGAACTTCAGGTGGGATCAGTGTATCAAGTTAGGAATAATGTTAAGTGTATGCAAGATCATTAAGTTAGTGAGCATAAGAGTCGTTTTCTATTAGAAGTTGGGCGGTTTCTTAACTAATATGTATTGATATTAATATTACTCGACTGTAAGGCATGTTCTTCGTATCTAAACTAAAATAAATGAAAGTCGTCGTATTCTGAAGTAAATGGAGATCAAATTACTAAAACGACCTCTAATTTTTCAACATAATATTCTAAAATCTGTTTAGAATAACACAGCTTGATTTGAACCTTCTTTTATTGCACTTTATAGGGGGACATATATCACCAATAATGATGCATGTAACGAAAATCTAGTATGGTAGTTTCTTGCATAAAACTTGAATATTTCTGCCGTAGAAAATACGAGGATTTCATACTGTACATCGTATGCTGTTGTACACACTTCCTTTATTAACTAGATTGACTCCGTAAGAAGAGCACCGCAGCACTATAAAAGACAATTTTTTGAAACATTGAAACATACATATTTTGAAACCATTGATTTTATGTTTATTCTCAATTTTCCTGACCAGCTGTTGCCTGATAGTGATAAAATGATCGGAGGGTATTTTTATTAAGCAAAGCGATTTTTGAATCGACAAGAACAAATAACTTGGGCAATACACTTGGAAGGTAATTTGTTGAAATTATTCCTTCTTGGAATCAAACTATGGAAGAACATAGAACATGCGAGGAGGAGTGTAATTTTAATCGTTATCAGCACTAATTCTCACAAATGTTCATGGACCGACCATGTAATGGATGAGGAATGGATGACATTAACAACGCAATGTAAATTTAGATTGCTGAAATCATCCTGAGAAAGAACCAATGCTCAAAAGTTCACATCGAATTATTTCAATTGCATGCTTGACTGTTGTGTACAAAACGTGTCTTAGTACTGAAATAAACACCATAATTTTATATTATGTTCCTTCATATCACAACACTAGCACACTCTTCTTTTCCACGAGGTAGTCCATATTCCTGCTCTATGAAAAACTCTCACTAGACGAGAGCTTCTAGCTTTTTTTTATGGACCAGACGTTGGTTCCCAGCAACTCATCTTCGTCTACAAGTGGTCTCTGGAAGCCTCACTTTTTTCGCGTGGATGGAAAAACAAACACGAGAATGAAGCTTCCTCTAACTCTGGTGGGCCCTTTCAAGTTCCACTTGCCAATCTCCATTACGCAATGCAAGTACTTGTTTGAGTCTCTAAATCATTGCTGGACTCCATTTTAAAAGTTATTCATGGCAGTTCATGTAATATTTATTTGTTTGAATATGCAGTTCTTAACAGTTTTTAGTTGGCGTAGAATTCCACTCATTATATACGTGTCAGTTCTATTCATCATCTTGCTGCATTCTAGGCTTCAGTGATTTCTGAAGTTAGCAAAGTGTATTTTATGTCCTTATCGTAATTATCAAGTTGATTCTAGTACAGGCTGACTTAATGTACAGACGGGTGACTTCGGTTATATTTCATCATGAAACCATCACAAAAATGTACCGATCGTGTGATAGAAATTTCTGTTAAACATGTTGCCTGAAAATCTGATTCCAATTGAAGAACAATTTATTCAATGTATTCTATTTGAAATTCATTTAATTTGAAGTAATATGAAATTAACGTTTCTAGTAACCCTGAAAATGGTCCAAGGTGAGATAGAGCCAAGCAAAGCCACAAATACTATTTCTAAGGTCCTGTCGATCTGAAAAGTAACAAATCACCACGAAACAAATAACTTTGGTGTATCAGGGACTGACAAAAAAACTGTCTATGTTCAGAAGTGCGTGTAGAGAAGCAGACGATCTAATGTAAATCGAGAACGGGTTTAATTAGCAACAAATTGGTGCCTCTGCAATGTCGCCTACTTAAGTCGTATCTCTCTACCTTCGGTCTGGCATGTGAATAACTCGGCATCCTCATTAGAGAAAAGGAGTTACTCTCTGCGTGGTCGTATCGGAGCGACAGCCATTAAGTCTTCAGCAGCAAAGTAGCTGCGACCCAACCACTCGTAAACCTGTGGAGCTTTTCAAGCCCTTCACATAACACTACTTCTGCAGCAGTCCAAATGCTCTCACTCATCTCCGGACCTCCCATTGGTATTGGAGGATAAGTGCAGGGGTGTATTATTATTTTACACGTACTAATATAAGTGGTCTCTTGAAAAGTTATTTGAAACTCCGTTTCATGAGGCTGCTTCTCAGTATTAGTTAGTATTAAAGCAAAAGAAAGAAAAGACTTACTGAGCAGTTTCATTACTTCTGTGAGCTTTCATTTCTATTTTTAATTATTTTCTAACTACTCTCCTTATATGTGTCAAAAACTTTACGGTATACTCCTTAAATATTTTTAAACGGTGTTCATATAATTATTCACTGGGACGTCTATATAATCATAATGTAATAGTCAAATTAAGCATGCAAATGGATGAAGACACTCGCCTTCTGTTATATGGTTTTTTGTGATGAAAATTGTATTAATATCACAATCACGTCGTATGGACACCAACAACTAGAAAATACAGTCACTTTTTTCGAACGTTTCTTCCTTCCCGCAGTGATTGCAGAGAAAGTTTCAGAATTGTTTCTTTTTAAAAATGATATGCATCCATGAAGAAGTATTAAATCATCTTTCAGCACTTGCTTTCTTGCTTTTTCAACTCTCTCAAAGAGTTGAAGAAATTAACTCACCTTGGTGGTAGCCTTGCAATTTTTAGATAACAAATTGATAGCCTGACCAATCGTTATTTTGTTGCTAATAAACTCCAAATTATTCGTAGAAAAATGCTAAGGACCCATTTAAATAAACATCAACATCTAAACCTTGAAATTGACCAAACGAAGAATGTAGTCATCAGTAAAAGTAGTAGATAATATAAAGGGTGGGCCATAATTTTCCATACATAGGCAAATGTATGATGTACATTTTTTAGTTTTCTTCAACAGCTTTATGTTCATCAACAGTAGAAAATACGTATCAATATGTGTGTTCAAATCAACGGCAATCGTATAGAGCACATCATATAAATAAAAACTTGTTCAACATAGGATGTTTTTTTTACTTTTGTATGGAAACTTATGGCCTACCCTGTACATTTAAAATTAGTGAAAAGCAAGAAAATATTTTTGCTTGCTTTTATATCAGTGTTTTGCCCTCTCAACCTTGCCTATTTCTAGGCAAGTACTTCCTTCCTGTTTGTTGTGTCTGCCCAGTCCGTCTCTTAAATATGATTGTTTGCCTAGTCTTAATGTCATGCATCCTGCATACTACTAAATTTATTTCTGCCAAATTTTTGCTGCTCGTTGAGTTCATTCTGTACTAAAAATAGTAACTCATTTGCTCATAGATAGTGTTTTTAGCATGCCCGCCTTTATTCAGCCTATTTCTCCCAGAGGCGCATGAGTAGTCCACTCTAACTCACCCAAACTCGTCTGCTCTAAAGTTGTTCACCTGTGTGTATAACTAATTTCATAACACTGAACGATATAATTGAGTAACCTAACCCAACCTAACAAGAACTCTAGAATTTTTTTATGGCTCGTTGCCTTTTTTTCCAAACAATTCAGTGATCTTCTCGTGGCTCACTAGCTTATCTAGCTAAATTCAAATTTTTTGTTTTCTCTACTGAAATTATAAATTTCTTTTGGCCAACTTAAAACCATAATAGTCTTTAAAATTAACTAGTATGGTAGTTGATTAGCTTGTTTACCGAACCAAACTATGTCTTTCAGTTAGCGAACCTAATTCAATTCAAAGTCATTTGGCCAGTTTTCTCACCTTTATCCAAATTATATTTGTATTTGAGTCACTCACCCAACTTGCTAGACGTAGATTCAAGTTTTTCATTTAGTTTGTCAAACACTAGTCAAATTCGTTCCCTTGAAATTGTTTCATTTACTTTCAAGTCATTTACCTATGCTGTTAAACACAATTCGACAGTCGTTCACTTACATATATCGTCTAACCAAACTCCGTCTCGTTCTCTGGCTGTCCCGTTCAGACACAACTTGTCTGTCCTGGAGTCATTTAGTTGGCTCGAGGTGTCAACTGCGATGAGCGCTGGCTTTTAGCTTGCCATCTCATGGAGATAGGAGAGATAGCCTCGCTTTACGACTCCAGCAATGCCAGGTCTTCTGATAATGGCATTACGATCGCCTTAAATGGAAGAAACATGCTCGCTCCGCTGCACCTTACAGCCATAGATACAGCGCTATCAGTTGGTTGTTTTAAAAGCACGCTCACGTTACAGGGGATCTTCGTATATCGCTGGCTATTCTGAGTTTGTTGAACAAGTCATTGAATGCACTAAAGTGCGAGCTAAATACAGAGTAATAGAATATTTTATTAAGTCAATAGGAAATAACTTATTAACCGACTTCCACTGGTATTGTTATATAATGCGTAGATTGTAACGTTTTTGGATCAGAATTATTGACGTTTCACAAAAAATTAAAACGGTAAAGTAAATCATAAGAGGCTTAACAGTATTATACTTTTTCTTTTTTACTTATTGTCTCAGTTTGATTCTAAAAATGGATAGACGTTTTTTGTACTAAGTATTCATATGGCTCAATGATATTTGATATAATGGACTAAGTGATAATGTATCTCTGAAGAAATGTCCTGTGTTTTATTCTTGAGTAGAACGATGAATTTCCAGCTACTGAATTACAGAAGCTCCCAGTCTTAGAGCGACGAGTGTTTTTCTGCAACACATCATCTATTTTGCTCAATATCTCGCCGTATAAGTCCTAATCTCATTTACTCACTTTATTTGAAAATACCCTCTGGATTAAATTACGTTAAGTTTCCTGGTGCAAACTCTGAATTACTTTAGGTAATACATTTCTATTGGCGTAAATCCTGGTTTAATTTATGCAAAATCTCCTGAAATACCCTCTAATGTAATTCAGGTAAGGAGTTTACATTTTTAGAATGAAAAATAGTTTAGAATGTAATCAATATTCAGTAATACAAGTTGGTGCTAATAACTGATATTTTTAACACAAAGTAAATCACACGCATACTGAAGTAGTTCAGTAACAAAGAGATCTCAGTATCTTTATCACTGTCAATCTCAAGCCCGACACACAAGTAGAAGAAACACATCAGAACTGCGAGCAGGGTTCTTGGTTTCATTGCAAGAAATTTTGAATACAAGTAAAATAACATAGTATTACTGCTCGATAAAGCGCTAATGTTGTCACATCTGAAATACGCAGTGTATCTCTGGTTTCCAGCCCAACGATGAGTTAACGAAAGGAACAAAATTCAGCTTGAAGCAACGAAAATGATTCTTGAACTCTGTAATCTCAGCTATGAAATGCATTTCGAACAACTTGACATCATTTCCTAAGAGCAAAGAAGACTTAGAGGACAACTTATCGAGGTCCATAAATATTTCAATGGCTTCAACGATGTTACTCTGGAAGGACTTTCCGACAAAGACAATAACGTGTGAACCAGAAATAACGGCCGAAAACTAACAATAAACAACAGCAAGGCTTCCCACGCTTTAAACTTCTTTCCAGTTAAATTTACTGGAACCTGCAACCAGTTGCCTGCAAATACCGTTTCTGTTGGCGCTATGAACGCATTCAAAAATAGTCTTGCTAAATGTTGAATGTGGAATCCCCAGTATAATAAAGTACTGATTCTTTATCCTTGTTACTCCTAGGGTCTGTGTATGATTGCAATGCGTGTGCGTGATGGAAATGCCTGTGCGTGATTAATGTTCATATAGGTGATTGATGCCTTAACTTTAGTCTGCATGAGACTTGGGTTGCGAGCAAACGGCTTATTCCTGTTGCCATATTCAATTTTATTCTACATAAAAAATACCCACTTCACCAGTCTGAAAAATGAGAGCTCGCAATCACAAGGAATGATGTGGATATCTTGATATTAAGCTGGAAGGTGATTAAGAAGAAGCAAATGGGAGGCCTTATCTACGTAGAAGTTCTACTAGATATATTGTGACCTACTGTATGCCTTGTGCCATATTTGACCAGGTTGTGTCATAGAACTGGTTTCTCAATAAAGTTGTTGTTTATACGGACTGATAAACTTCCTTCAGTCAACTTACCTTATAAGCCAATTTTGTTGGTAATAGATTTAGGAGAAAAAATAGTGAAACTAATACATCACATAAAGCAACAAGGAAGAATGGGTAAATTTATCGGAATGTACTGTTGATTTTCGATGAAATGTGTTCTAATGATATATAGTTTTTGACCACTTCAAAACACATATACTTATCTACAATTAATTAAAGACATTTCATCACAACATTGATGAAGTTTTGTCTCCTTTTTTACCCTATTCACCATTGGCAGCGATAAGCAAGAGAATTAAAATCCTGCCACTTTTTGCCTCACAGTCTTGGTCAAACCTACATCCTTCTTTAGATTATTCACTCTCCTGTGATTTATAAATAAAATGATGTAATTCAAGCTTTAACTTCTGAATGCATTTATTTAATTTGAAAAGAAATCGCAAACCACCACATCTTTATACCGACGTCCGCTCCCTACACTCGTACCAGGTTTTATAATTAACATTATTATTATCATTATATTCCCGGGTTAAGCACCGCATCCCAAGGTAGTATGAAAAATTTATTAGTGTTCTCGTAGTAAAACAAAATTATATATTTATTGACTACCCGCAAAAAATCTATCTCATCATCATTAGCGTAATAATTACCAGTTCTATATTTACAACTGGACTGCATGAACCCATTCTGTTTGCATTCACGATTGCGGGTAAAAATGAGAAAAATCTAGAACTTCCGTACTCAATTCATTACCAAGTTTCGTAAATAAATATAGTTAAAGAAGCTGGAAAATAGAAGGAAATATTCTCTGCGAGCGAGAAATTTTTACGTGTTGGGAGTATACAAAAAATTGAAAAATTCAACACAAGTTGTTTAATTTTCTGAGTTGAGAGCTCTTCTAATGCGATATTATACATGAGACTACACCTCTTTGACGAATAATAAATAATATTTCAATGCGTATTAATTATTGTTCGGTTCTATGGTGTAATGGTTAGCACTTTGGACTCTGAATCCAACAATCCGAGTTCGAGTCTCGGTAGAACCTACAAGCTTTTGCAGCCACCGTGGTCGAGTGGTCAGCGGCCCGTGTTCTGTATCGGGTCTCTGCTTCATGCAGAAAGACCGCGGGTTCGAACCCGGCCATGGACACGAGTTGTTTCTCGTACGCCGTGCCGTGCACTCAACCCGCTAAGCACTCAACTCCCCGCCCATGAAGACGCCCATCAACCTCCCGGGATCGTCGCATGGAGCTCACCATCACCCTTACTCTTAGAATGTTAACCTTAAGAATTTGAAAAACCAATGTACTAATGTCTATGTACTGTGTACTCGATTGGAAATAAAGATTGTTGTTGTTGTTATCACTCCTTCTTAGAGAATGTTTACCTCGTTGAATGCATTGTCACATAACATGCTTCTCAGTATAGAATATTCGATTGGTTTTTCTTCTGAACTTTTTCTCAAAAGAAATATTCAATTCTACAAACAAGATTTACACTAGGTTTTAGGAAACACGCTTCGTGTTTCCCTATTGTCCAGCTAACTAAACTTATACGAACATATGTTCATAATTTTGTTATTTTATCCTTTAATATGCATGATGCATTTTTCGTGGCGCATTACCTTAAAGAGGAGCATGTAACACGTCTCTAGGTCCGCACTCCTGCCGAGCTCTGAGTGAAAATTTCTTGAACTCATTTTTGCTTGAATCTGTACGTGCTTGACACTGCGTAGAATATTAGAGTAGATGATCCTAGTAACAGTCAACAAGAACTTTTGTTTAATGACCATAAATTTATGCTTGCGATATAAAATCAGAACTGATGTTTTAAGGATATTTTATTCTCCTTTGTGGCATATCATGGGTTAGCTTTCAATGAATATAGTACATATTCTGTGATTTGAAGTGAAAAAAACAACTCATTTTTGACGTTTTTGGTAACCAAAGTTGAACGGATACAACTCACAATTCGTATTTGCCCAGTCAGTGAACACTTTGAACAATTATTGAGTAAATTTTCAAAGTTCTTTACCACTAAATACTAAGAACTCTCTTCCATACACACATTCCAGAACTTTAAACTCATATCCCTCCTGGTTCAAGACATATCATCGTTGGCTGCGTCGTTCTTAGAAGCTGGTGTTCCGCTCGAGAGGCAAAGTTGCGTTTTTTAGTTCAAAACATGGCCATTTCTTGCTGAAGTCATCATTTGGGCTCATTGAATGGCAGCCTAGGAACAAACAGAAGCATAAAGTCGCTCGCTAGCACAGCCGGCCACGCTACCAAATCTTGGCAGCTCCACTACACGTAAAATTTGGGCTTTTTCTCGTGCGCTGTTCAGGCCAGTGCACGTTGCTCATTAGCATAAGGAAGCCAGACTCTGGCTCCTAGAAGTTACTTCCAACGCTGGAATACAACTCGTTTTGCTCGCAAGTTATGAGTCACAACTGCCACTTCATGCTCAAATTTCAATGCTGAGCGTCGGATCAGCACTGCTCTCCCACATCACTTGCCTCATTCCTTAATTTCAGGAAAGGCACATTAGGCTCAACAAGCCGCACGTTGAATGATTCTGAGTCAGAGGATTATCAATCAACTATGAATGGTGATTTTGAAAGAGTGTTCTCTAAGACCTAAGTCACTAAGCTCAGTTCAGTAAGCACTAAGTTAACTAAGCTCACTAATCACTGAACTCAGTTCACTGAGCTCAGTTCTAAGCTCAGTTCAGTAAGCACTAAGTTAACTAAGCTCACTAATCACTGAGCTCAGTTCGCTGAACTCAGTTCACTGAGCTCAGTTCTTGTGAGGGGAACTCTTTCGGCCACAAAACAAGTAGTCGTGAAGAAATAAAGCATTTTCATATAGAGAATTACAATGGAGATGCTAAAATCCAAGCATTTCTTGCAAAATTTTTCAAAAAAAGTCAGATGAGTTCAACAAAAAACTGTTAGCAATCAACGAATTATTTGATTAAAAATGCTAGTATTATCAAATCAATGATAATATTCTGTTTCTTTCTCTCATAAGATGATAAAATAAAGATTAGTAATGAAATTTCAGCCCCAACTGGGGTTGCTTATAAATTAAATTCTGACATTTGATGAATTTATTTTCCTATTTAAAAGGATGCAACACTCATATAATAATACACTGTCTACAAGTTGGCAGGAAGGAGTAAACGCTAGCGAATAATGCAGTCCAATCTTCTTTCTAAATTAAAAACATGAGAAGCAAACTGGTACTGGATGCCAGTGTAAATAGGTTTGAGAGCACTGATCAATGAAGACAATAACACTATACACTGTCGATCACCTACTTTGTAAACTGAGTATTATTTTTTAAGTGATGTTCTTTTTCTCTACGGTGCCCTTTTAATAACTCTTGAGTCTTAATCTAAATTTCATAATTAGTATTATTTCTTGAAAGCAAGCAAGTATACATAAATAACACCATGTTCTGCATGAAAGAAACTGAAGTAACAGTTATTGAATACATAAATAATGCTCAATGAACTCACTGCTCTCTTATGTTCCGGTCATTGCCGTCAACTTTGAGTCATGCAGTGCTCAGCTACAGAAGTAATCTCAAATGAGAGCAGTTTTGCGAACGTTCCGATCTTCTTTAAATGCTTCAACATACCTATTTTCCAGTCACTATAGTCCAGTATAGAAACCAAGTTTTTGAAATTTAGTTACGACATCACCAGCTCTGGAACTTCTCTCTACATGAACTCCGTGAGACGTTGACAACTCCCAAACAGTGAAGTTTTGTCGATTTTTCTGTTCCAAAGGATCCCCCGATGATCAGCTTCCTGACTAAGCTCATTCCATCGCTTCCCTCACCGATTCAAGGCCTAACATACGCATATTGTATCCCCGACTGCTCTCAACTTCACAAGAGCATTTACATGCGCAACTTCCAGAAACTTTTTAATGTAATTGAATCCAGATTCGGGGAGACTCCCCGTGTCGGTGCGAAGTGAATATTGCTGCCGGGACGACTTTTACACGGGACGCCTGATTGACAGCGGGACGCTCATTCCCGTCCGTCCCCGCCGTCCCTGGTGACCAAACAAGGGGATGCTATCATAGTTTTGCTTACGTAGGATGAACATGTTTAGTTTTATTCGCTCACATTTCTATACATCAAGTTTCATTCGCTTGAACCTGCAAATTTTTAGAGTTCAAGAGTTTTAGCAGTTTTGACTATGTTTTAATTTTCATTAGCGTGTAATAGCTAACTTTACTTTTCATCTGATTGTATTCTTATTTTTCAAATATGACCAGCTCGGGCCTGAAACAATTGAATTTAGATTTTCAAAACTTAAACGTAACTATAATGTATTTTTCAATTTGGATTGAAAGTAATTGTTTCCAAAGGTTAACATTCATATTTAAATTTGAAAATCTGATTTTTAGGTACTAATTTTTTTTTAAATTGAAATTTTTTCGAACAATTTAATTGAAATCGAAATCGGAATTTTGAAGTTCAAACTTCATTAGTTAGGGATTTACATTGATTTATTTTATGATGTGTGGCAATTTCTATGTATTTCGATTGTTATTTGACTTCAACGTATTTTCATTATCATTCACGCTTCTTCACTACAAGAGTGACTTAAATTTCTTCTTTTCAGTTGGTGCTGTCGTCGCCGATGCAACTTGAAACTTAGAATTTCTAGCGCTGGTGAAGAACAAGTAAAATTAATAAGAAACTGTTCATAAATAATTATTTATTTCGACACCCATGTATCTTTTTTTGCGTTCATACGTCTACAGCCACTAGCGAAATAGTATCCACGAGTTATGTTGACCGATAAAATGTAAGCCATGTGCCATGTTGACTAAAAACCAGCAAGTTACGGACAAATCTATTCTTTATTCTAGTTTCTCTAGAATAGAGATATTTGTGGAAATAAACTTTTTTATATCCCTTTATTGGCTGTAAAAATGTTAATTAAAAAATAAAATAATATCTTCATGATTTCTGATATATAATTTATGATAAAAAAACCCACCGGAGACTGAAAAAACAGCCCTCGTACTTAGATAGAAATTATCCTTCATACTTCAACTCGAATTATTTTTACAGTAAAATAGGAATGAGTTATGAGATGCAATTTTGATTGCACTTACCCTTACTTCCTGAATAGAAGATTTTACATTTCTCACTCACGTTAGACGGTTCCTTCCTTTAAAAATCCATTATTTTTATCCTCCAAGCTGCAACTCCGACCGTGCATTTCACTCCAAGTTCCACCGGTCTCTAGCGGACGATCTTTTTTTGTTCTTTTCATCCACTTTGAGCGAATTTTACGCTCGGCAGATCCTTCAGAACGTCTGTCAATGCAAATTTCTTATGCAAATACACTGGTTGCACTCCGTGGAAATTGATTTCCCAGAAGTTTTTATGGAATAAATTTAACAAGGAACTTCGGAAATCATGAAGATATTCACAAGATTCTACGAACTCCGGTGCAGTGAAGCGACAAAGAGCTGCAGCAGCAAGTTGCTTGGCAGGCAAATGCAAATGATGGATATTTTCAGTTTTGAGGAGTTGAAACTTATATACTTGTCATTTTCAGGTACTAGAAGTTCAAATTCAAATGGTGAATATTTTTAGTCTCATGAAAGTGCTGGGGATTTGCAACCTCAGGA
The DNA here is from genome assembly GCA_006783055.1 of Trinorchestia longiramus. Lineage (NCBI taxonomy): Eukaryota > Metazoa > Arthropoda > Malacostraca > Amphipoda > Talitridae > Trinorchestia > Trinorchestia longiramus. The sequence goes on along the minus strand of VCRD01000624.1, from coordinate 188,704 downwards.
AACTAAAATTTAAGGGCAATATATGTATATTCAGAAACCGTGTTCAGTTTCATGCTACCAATCATGGACATTTTGTAAGATAAAAAGTGGTGTCAAGAATAAGTAGGAGTATGCATGTACCATAGCTATTTTATCATCAATTGTTTTTAGCTGCAAGTACACTGATGTTCATTGGAACCAAATGAAGTTTTTCGTTTAGTATTTGAATGAAGTAACTGCAATAGTTCAGTACTCTTCTCACCTCTGCTTCATGCATTGATTTCAAGGTTTTGAAATAAATTTTTGAATTCTGTAGAACAAGATGATTGAGGCAAGAAACAGTTATTACTAGATACGTTACTGAAATACGAACTGAAATTGGACTTTTGGATATTGTTGTTTTTCAGGACTAAATATTGTTCATTATTTTCAGTGCAGATGCACTTCGCCATAAGGAGTACAATTTTTAATTTTTAAATTGATTTGCTCCACAATGAAAACCTTAGGCTTATTAAAACCGCCAAAAATTCAATTGAAAATTGAAGAAATCACCATGAAGTAGGTATAATCGTTTGTCCCTTTCGCTCTTAGACCAATTTGATTCTGTGGAACGAGAATCTAACCCGACAAATTAGTGCATTTAGAATTTTCTCCTTCATCACTGAGTTGATACCATTTTTTGTGACGCCCGATACTCTTCTCCTTCAGTCCTAACCTGGATCACGTACCTATGATGAACACGATGTTGTACTGTGATAAACATTTCATTTCCATCTGCAGTAGCTGATGTTGAATTAGACTCTAAAAACATTGCAAAAATATTCAGGTCATAACACAACGTTATAACGCAGCTAATATCAGCCATCATAGTTCGTGTCAGCCAAAATAGTTTGTTCAGCCAGTAACATGTGACGTGGATACTCATGACTCAAGAACATGAGGATACCTAAATTTAGTCATTAATAAATCATTCATTCATAATAATCCATCCATGAGTGCTCTAAAAAACGTAAAATAAAAACCGAATGTCGTCAGATTTACTCAAAATTCCATACAGGGACACACACGCATACAGGGAGTCTGTACGCAGCATGTATAGGTGGTGGACAATGTATTTATGAGAGAGTTTGGACATGACGCCTAATTTAACGATGTTGTTCAATTTTTTATATACATCAATGAGTTCAAATATTCCTAAATTAACTAGAAGAACGTTCAGAAATATTTACATGTAGTTCATGTGATAAATTGTAGGTCATCCAGTTCGCTTAGAGGGTATCGTCGTCGATCAAACCCTGCCATCTCCACAGAGCGATGCTCATGAAACCTGGAGAGCAGAAATTGGGGAGCCGCTATGCAAAAAATCCCATTGAAATTACCATACCCATTGCAGCGCTCTTACAAAACTTGCTGTAGCAACGATGAACTCTCCACGGTGCCTTAAAAAGTATAGGCTTCGAACTTACGGAGATAATTTATGAAATGGTGTGCTGATTTTATAAAGATTTTCTTTTGAGAGCTCACCTGAGCTTGTTAAGCGAGATGTGCGGACAACAGAGAAGTGCGGCAGCGTGTTACCTCCTGCAGAAGATTGGTGATGAAAAGGCCGCGTTTTAGTACTAGTGAGGCCCAGGGAACAGGATGAAATTAAGATCCTCATACTCAAGCATTTACGCCCATAAAAAATACGAGACTAAAACTTTAATTGTTTCGAGCAGGCGCGAATATTTTTTCTTCTGGGCTTTTATGCCAATAAAAACTCATTTTGAGTTCATACTTCTTTTCTAAACCTATGACGAGGAAAATTCGGTTGCCACACAATCAACGACGACTGACCTGCTTATGACAACAGATGATTAAAAGTTTCCCATATAGTTTATATTCTTATATTCTTAGTTTGTATTCTTGTAATGTGTTGCAAGAATACGTAAAACTCCGAGTAGTTTTGATTGCTTACAAAATTCATCAGTCACTATTTATTTCGGCACAACGAAATTCATACGTTAGTAAAAATCATTAGGCTTCACAAGCATGCATTATATGTCGTTTAAATAGGAGCAATGATGATGGAAACACAAAATAGCAGATGATACTTTATTGAGAATAAAAGCATGATTCTAATAATAAGGTTTTTGTCTGTGCGTTTGAAATTTTTTCATATAAACAATCAATCCTGAATTAGATGGTATCGAATGACGTTCTTTGTACTAGAAGGGCGATGAAGGGAACGACTTATTTTAATGTTTATTAATTCACTGCATTTGTGTCAAATTTCAGTGTATTTTAAAATAGTTTTAGAAGTCTTGTTGTCAAACTTCTTGCCACGCGCTTGATTTTAACATATAAGATGATGTTCTCGATGCTAATTGATAAGTAGCTGTTCGTTACGGTTGTGTATCAGGAGACCAATGCTATAACAAACATTGATGGTGAGGCATGTAATCAGTACTGTATTTTGATAATAAGCTCAAATGCTAGAAAAACTGAAAGTTCTTTTACAAAATAGAAAATTCGAGGTTGATGTGAAGTTGAATGCAACGAAAGCGAGAGAGGAACCCATGGGTGAAAACACGTAATTTATTCATCAAGTTACTGATAATTCAAAATAACAGACCTCGTTTCAGCCCAACATTCATCTCTGTGGTCACTTCTGATGCCGGGAAAGATGTGGAAAGAACAAACCCAAAAACGAAGAAAGAATTAAAAGGATATAAAAAAGACACAAATGAAAGAAAGACGAAAAAGAACAATATTATAAATGAAAGCGAACAAAGAAAAGAATGTTTTGTTTTACATAAATTGAAAGAATTAGTCAGGAGCGTAGTTTACGAGAAGCAGGGCGTGAGGCTGGTCGAGAGATGCCTTAAATGGTCGACCCGAGGATGTGTTGAAGCAGCACATTACCATAAAAGTATTGGCAGGCTCTTATAGTTACGCGTATAAATACATGGCTTGTGGGTTAAGCCTTCACCAAACTGCCTCTGCAATGAATAAATCTTAGGACAACAGCAGCGTTGAGGTCGTAAAGAAAGAAGACCACAGTTAAACCGAGTGCTGCGAGAGAATTCATGTATCTCACTGCCTGCTCGGTATCAAATTTTCAAACAAGATGTTCCGAACGAAGTGTTGACGGAATGCATGATTTTTTTATGTTGGTCCTGTAAAGAATTAAATAAAAATTACCAGACATAATAATGGTAACAGATAAAGAAGCTAGAAATGTAGAGCTTTATAAAGGAATCACTCCTGTGCGGTACAAATGGAACTATCTTGCTCGTATTGACCAAAGTTTGAACAAAGTAAACTGTAACTTATTATTGCCTGAGTATAAAAACATAAAAATTCAAAAATCAGTTCATATATCAAAATTAGTGACGAATACATGAATAAGAATTAATACGTACACGCACAAAAGTAATGCACAAGAATGATATGTTAATAGAAACTTTATTTCTAATCATGTATACAGTACATGTACAGTATATTTTCTATGCTTAACGCTAACATCTTAGGACTAGTGATGATGCTCCCAGCAACTGCTCTATTTTCTGAGCTGCAATTCAAATTAGAGACTCGGGCGCTTTGATGAGCATGAAAAAGGCCTAACTCCAAGTGTCCTACGTCGCAGCAGGCTGGGTGTGTACCTCGTCAACCGATGACCACGGAGACACCTACCAACGCTACAACGGGATTTGAACCCAGGTCTACTGGCATTGCAAGCAGAGATACTCGCCACTCGACCACTGTTGTAAGTTTATTATCCTTCAGTTTAGGTCTTTCTGGTCTTAGAAATTACATCTTCAGCCACTAATTCTATACGTCTCTGTCACAAAATTATTTTTTATCTTTTTTGATAGCGTTTATTTTCGTATGCTTCATAGAAACGAATGAAATTATTGGAAGTTCGGGCGATCAAAGAAGTCAAAGAGAACTTAAAAGTCCCTTTCTTCACAGCAGCCCATAAAACCTTATATAATTTTTAAATTCCAAAGCTTAAAAGCATGGTAAAATATTCAAACATGCGCAAGAAAAACAATGTACTTTTACTGAATTTTTTAAAACCCGTGAACCTTTTGGACTTTTAAACATCTAAAGAAGCTCTTAAATTTTTGATAAAACTTTTTTAGTGTTTTCTGCCCTGGTAATATTATTTAAAAGCTCGTTGCTTACTAAAGTCGATTTTTATTTTGACACATTTCGCTCCTCTAAACCCTATTAATATTATTTTCTTCTGGAGATTCGATTTGCATGTTAATGATAATAGTGCCTGATGTCAACTAAAAAATTTCCCATTGATTGAAATCAGAACAAGTTCACGACCTGGTAAAAGTGAAGAGAATACCAATGTTTGCTAACATTAATATTTTGATTCATTTTCTTTCTTTTGTTAATCCTGCTACCGAAAAAAAAGAACAAGGTAACTCATATTGATCTATGACAGTCACCGGTGCTACGTGCTTGTTTCTCATTTAATGTAATTTTTATACATAATGTAAAGAAATAAGAGAAGTATATTAGTTCCAAAAAGCGAAGCATCTCAGTTTTCTTGTTCACGATATCTTGCTGCTACTCGCTTTAACTTTTTGTCTCTCATGAGTAAATGTTCAGCAGCACAGAAGACTTTCTTCTTACTAACACACATCAGTCACTCACTTAACATCCTGATCCTTGTTCACCAGGCCACCTGCAAGATACTGGTAGAAAACAGAATCTCTGTATTTAAGAAAAATTACTTTTCAAAATGTTTCTTTTTACCTTAGTTCTTCGAAATTAATATAACATAATAAGCATAACATGATATATATAACATGATAAGCATTACAAACAAATATATAAGTACCTGGAACTCATTGATGCAGTTCATAATTCTGTTAGTTTCTTTGAGAATTTTAAGCCTGACAATTTTAAATTGTTGAGCACAATAACTAAAGCTTGGTCCGGCCACTGGAAGATCGTCATTTATCACCACTAATTAAGATTCATTATTGTTCCGTGTGGTCGTAAATAACCGCAAACGAGCTTCTTGTAGCTCTTTAAGTTCTCTCGAATAAGTTACCCTACGACTTTACGACAGGCCTTGAATTTTGTAGCACATGTGGGGGAAAGAACAGACCTGAAGATGCAAGACAAGACTGAGTAAGTGACAAGATTTAGAGATGTGTTGTACATTTAAACAGCAGAAAAATTAACTGACCGGATGCAGTGTGGTTTTATGCGGTGGAATCAGCTCTTGGATGTGATGAATAGATTATGAATGGAAAAAGAATAGAATAGAATAGAATGAGGCTATAGGAACGAACCTTCTGGCCCATTCTTGGATCGGATAATTACTTCGATAATTATTCGGTTGTTTACCCAAGTCCCATGCCGTATTTCTTGCCGTGTCAACCATGTCGGCAGCGGGATTCGAGCCTGGGTCTTTCCGCTCGCAAGCAGATTCGCTCACCAGTCGACCAAGCTGATGGTCGAAATACAAATTGTTTTTAGGGACAC
>VCRD01000624.1:136777-181748 GCA_006783055.1 Trinorchestia longiramus | reverse complement strand
CGAGGATGTGTTGAAGCAGCACATTACCATAAAAGTATTGGCAGGCTCTTATAGTTACGCGTATAAATACATGGCTTGTGGGTTAAGCCTTCACCAAACTGCCTCTGCAATGAATAAATCTTAGGACAACAGCAGCGTTGAGGTCGTAAAGAAAGAAGACCACAGTTAGACCGAGTGTTGCGAGAGAATTCATGTATCACACTGCCTGCTCGGTATCAAATTTTCAAACAAGATGTTCCGAACGAAGTGTTGACGGAATGCATGATTTTTTTATGTTGGTCCTGTGAAGAATTATATAAGAATTACCGGACATAATAATGATAACAGATAAAGAAGCTAGAAATGTAGAGCTTTATAGAGGAATCACTCCTGTGCGGTACAAATGGAACTATCCTGCTCGTACCGACCAAAGTTTGAACAAAGTAAAGTATAATTTATTATTGCCCGAGTATGAACACATAAAAATTCAAAAATCAGTTCATATATCAAAATTAGTGACGAATACATGAACAAGAATTAATACGTACACGCACATAAGTAATACACAAGAAAGATATGTTAATAGACTTTATTTCCAATCATGTATACAGTACATGTACAGTATATTTTCAATTCTTAACGCTAACATCTTAGGACTAGTGATGGTGCTCCCAGCAACTGCTCTATTTTCTGAGCTGCAATTCAAATTAGAGACTCGGCCGCTTTGATGAGCATGAAAAAGGCCTAACTCCAAGTGTCCTACGTCGCAGCAGGCAGGGTGTGTACCTCGTCAACCGATGAACACGGAGAAACCTATCAACGCAACTACGGGATTTGACCCCGGGTCTACTGGCATTGCAAGCAGAGATGCTCGCCACTCGAGCACTGTTGTAAGTCTATTATCCTTCAGTTTAGGTCTTTCTGGTCATAGAAATTACATCTTCAGCGACTAATTGTCTTATATTACATTAATTGTCTCTGTCACAAAATTATTTTTTATCTTTTTTGATAGCGTTCATTTTCGTATGCTTCACAGAAACGAATGAAATTATTGGAAGTTCGGGCGATCAAAGAAGTCAAAGAGAACTCAAAAGTCCTTGTTTTCATAGCAGTCCATAAAACCTTATATAATTTTTAAATTCCAAAGCTTAAAAGCATGGTAAAATATTCAAACATGCGCAAGAAAAACAATGTACTTTTACTGAATTTTTTAAAACCCGTCAACCTTTTGAGCTTTTAAACATCTAAAGAAGCTCTTAAACTTTTGATAAAACTTTTAGTGTTTTCTGCCTTGGTAATATTATTTAAAAGCTCGTTACTTACTAAAGTCTATTTTTATTTTGACATATTTCGCTCCTCTAAACCCTATTAATATCATTTTCTTCTGGAGATTCGATTTGCATGTTAATGATAATAGGGCCTGATGTAAACTAAAAAATTTCCCATTGATTGAAATCAGAACAAGTTCACGACCTGGTAAAAGTGAAGAGAATACCAATATTTGCTAACATTAATATTTTGATTCATTTTCTTTCTTTTGTTAATCCTGCAACCGAAAAAAAGAACAAGGTAACTCATATTAATCCATGACAGTCACCGGTGCTATGTGCTTGTTTTGCATTTAATGTAATTTTTATACATAATGTAAAGAAATAAGAGAAGTATATTAGTTACAAAAAGCGAAGCATCTCAGTTTTCTTGTTCACGATATCTTGCCGCTACTAGCTTTAACTTTTTGCCTCTCATGAGTAAATGTTCAGCAGCACAGAAGACTTTCTTCTTATTAACACACATCACTCACTTAACATACTGATCTTTGCTCACCAGGCCACCTGCAAGATACTGGTAGAAAACAGAATCTCAGTATATAAGAAAAATTACTTTTCAAAATGTTTCTTTTTACCTTGGTTCTTCGAAATGGATAGAGGTATATAACATGATAAGCATTACAAACAAATATAAGTACCTGGAACTCATTGATGCAGTTCATAATTCTGTTAGTTTCTTTGAGAATTTTAAACCTGACAATTTTAAATTGTTGAGCACAATAACTAAAGCTTGGTCCGGCCACTGGAAGATCGTCATTTATCACCACTAATTAAGATTCATTATTGTTCCGTGTGGTCGTAAATAACCGTAAACGAGCTTCTTGTAGCTCTTTAAGTTCTCTCGAATAAGTTACCCCACGATTTTACGACAGGCCTTGAATTTTGTAGCACATGTGGGGGAAAGAACAGACCTGAAGATGCAAGACAAGACTGAGTAAGTGACAAGATTTAGAGATGTGTTGTACATTTAAATAGCAGAAAAATTAACTGACCGGATGCAGTGTGGTTTTATGCGGTGGAATCAGCTCTTGGATGTGATGAATAGATTATGAATGGAAAGAGAAATGCAAATTGTTTTTAGGGACACTGTAAGACGAAGAAATGAACATGTACATGAGCGTAGAAAGCAATTCTGCCAATAAGACTTGAATGGACTTTCACTAGTGAATCAAATTCTCTTTCTCTTAATTATTCTGCGGGAAAAAGGTAAGCAAAACAGTAGGCTTAATCGGAGGCATAATCTAAAGTTAAGCTGTCTTTTTTCAGTTTAATTAGAGCTATGGAATGAAGCGAGGGTTGTTTATGACAGAACTGGGCAGAAACTAACACAAATAAAATAATATAAATTAATTTATTATCGCATGAATCTATAAATTTTTCATTCATTTTTATCACTAACTGGCGAGTGTCAGAGAACACCTGCAGATTTTTTCATACATGAATAACACGTGTACATTTTTTGAGGATAACAATGAGGTGGACGATAACAACTTTTTTCAATTATAATTTCAAGGATCTATCTTCTGGACAAAATCATTAGTTATCTTATCAAAGTCTAATAAAAATTCTGATACTGGAATTTCAAACTTCGTAAACAGATGCAACACTTGTGTATTTTCAAAAAAATTATCACAGAAAGTGATTTAGACAGAGCACACGAGGAAAAAAATAAAGAAAACCAACAAACGTCGGCTTTTCCCTCCTACGTCTTGAGTCATTTCCTGAACTTTACTCTAGTGTTTTTCATGCAAATTTTTAAGGGCATTTCGGGCCCATGAGGAGTTGAAAAAACTTTAATTGCTGAAGTTGGCGGTGGTTTGGGTCGCTTGCTGGATTATTTTTGCTGGCCAGACTCCGTAAATCAGAGAGAGTGGAGGGCGTGAACGGGCACGTGGGGACTGCGAAAGAAGCACAACGACGATGAAAACTGAAGCCAAATTTTGCTGTTTGCTTTGTTTTCTTCGTTCATGTTAATCATAATAACGCTGCATTGGGGACACTTAACAATTAAGTGTTTGAATTTACTTGTGTAATTAATTTCATCTCAATTGGAAGGTGTTAGTACACTCTACTTGTATCACCCCAAGCAGTATTTCAAACCACAATTCGTGCATTGTGCTTGCAATTTTTATCGCGCTGAAAAATTGTCATCAGAATCTTCTGTTGAATTATCCTACTTTCTTCTACTGTAACTTACTCTCTTTTAATAAGACATACTTTTTTCTAACGTGACCTACTTTCTTCTTTTGTGGCTTACTTTCTTCTACTGTGACTTACTTTCTTCTACTATGATCTACTCTTTTCTGATACGTGAAATTTTTGGATAAATCGTTCAGCTGGCACCAGGAATCGAACCCTGCACTACACGAACCTGCTTCTCAGTAGACACACTGCATCAGAATTCACTAGCGCATAATAAAATAAGCAATTTTAAATACGTAATCTTAAGTAAAAGGTGAAAACCCACTGAAAATTCAACTTCAACAACTTCAGTTGGGTAAATACCGAAGAACTTACACGCTGAAACAGAAACAGCTGCACTTCTGGGCGGGCACGGTCAGGTCAGTGTGTTTTTAGAGTTTTTTTATTAATGGTTCATGAGTGACATTGAAAAACGGCTCTTCTCGGAATAATGGAAAGAAAACTTCACAGCATCAAGACACGTCATCAATCAAGGACGCAAAATTATCGGCCACCTGCGATTAAGGAGAAGGACTTGGACCTTCATCATCATTTTCCTTTCTAGGATTTTGAGGGCCAGCGATTTATGCGATGAAGGCTCTGGCTTATAGGGCGCTGCTGGAGTGCCTCCTGCACCTCCTCAGGCAACATTCAATATTTGTGCACGAGAAAAAAAACTCGTGTCGATGAACTTGAGTACTGGAACAGGAGGAGGCAGTGGATCTTCTGGTTTAAATTCCCTCAGAATTTCATTGAATGAACTAGGAATCCAAGAAGTTGTTTAGCTCCTCTTAAAATCACGCTCGTAATTTCTAGAGTTCGCATGTGTACTAATCAGGGGCCATGAATATGTGCTTTTGAACACTAGTGTTGGATGTTGAATTCGAGAAGAACCTGAAATTCATCATAGTCAGCTGTTAACTTGGCAGGATGCTAACGCTCATCATCAGATGTTAAAAAAATTAAGAAAGTAGCTGTAAGAACTTGTAAAGAACTTGAGTAATTTCAGAGGAATTTATCTGTTTGTCTAATTATATCCTTAAAAAAAATGGAAAATACACACTTATTTTCAAAAGAAGCATTTGACCAAACTAAATTTCTGCTTTTTCTTTCAAACAGGGAATATTTTTAATATGCAATCAATAGTTTCAGTAACTTATCAAATCTCCCTCAGTGGGTCCAGCGTTTACGATAAAATCTTATAACTGAAACACATCATTTCCTATTTTAATATCTTTATTTATTGAGAATAATTCGGCAAATTTCTGGGTCATTAATTCAACCTATGAGTGATATAGGGTCTTAAATCTTTTATTTGTTTGTGAAAAACAACTTTGTCCAAATTATTCGTAACACATAAAAATATAAAAATAAGTAATGAAATGTGTTAGTTATCAAACTTCATCTTAAATGCGTCATCAACTCAAAGAACCTAAAAAACACTGCTGAATTTTACAGATCTCGAATACACACTCAGGTCACATACTCTAGGAAACAGTTAATTCAAATCTTAGCATCAAAGACTACAGAAGAGTAAATTATGGTTTTCTAAGGTTAAATTTTTTGTCTCCGGAATAACAGGAATTTTTTGTATAGATTGGCACGTTTGCTAACGCGTAGCTCGATCTTATCGCGATAACAATTGAATCAATTTCACAAGCTTGATCATCACAACATCAATCTAATAAGTTGAATACTGACGCAAAATTGTACTGTGACTGTAACCCACTTCACTGAAAAAATCTGAAAACCAAGAAACCACTTTTACTCGTCCAGTTGTTTTTGATAATATCTGGTATTCATGAAACAACTCTCGTAAAACAATCCATATATGGTCTCCAGTTTTGTAATGATCCATAATAGTGTATTTACCTCTTTAAGTTATGACAGTTGCTTTTTCAATTGAATATTTTTCTGTTGGACTTTCGGGACAACTACGACAGCTCTTATGGTTCGTTAGTCACTAAAAATGTTACAATTGGGAATTAAGTTCAATGTATGACATTAAACTAATATAGACATATGTAAGTGTATGCATTTACTAAATTACAGCTAGGCTTGCTTCTTTGCAAGCATGACGAGCATAAACTCAGTTTATTCGGGAATTTGAGAAAAATCAGATGCAAAGTGTACAGCATACACGCTCATTAAGGAATAACGGCCCATACAATAATACATACAATAACACAATAATAAATAATAACGTCCATACAATATCTTGGTCCCATGATCTCTTGCGCCGTCAAGCATAAATTCCCATTCAAATAACTGGAAGATTTACCATCATTTTCAAGCCAAACGTTGATGTTTCCTTGAAGTTCTCCTTGATGAAGTATACTAGATGCACACCAGCGAATGAATGGTCTATTTTTCAAAGAGGACTGAACATCACTCGAAAACTCTCATATGCTTTTAAAAAGAGCTGAAAAAGTTTTTGTTTCATCATTCTGTATCTTGCACTATCACTTTTAAACAAAAGGCATCCGTTGGCGAAGTTCGTCCGCAGATAGCTTTCATTTTGCAGCGCAACTCATGAAGAATTCAGCCAGCGCTGTCCGGCTCTTCGACGCTGAATAAAGTATGACCTTTCAAGCCTTTGGATCTCTGCACGCATGATGTTCTAACTTCCTTCAGGAGATGCTTAAACTAGTTAACTATACGTATGCTGGGATGGCTTCTTCAATTTCTTCATGACCTCGATGAATTATGAAGTGGACCTCATCACAAAGCATCAGTAATGCCATGGGACATTATTAAAAACATGTTAGTGTCTTCAATGCTATAATATTGCATGCAGAGAACAACAGGATGTTGTAATAGGAACCATCCAGTAAACGAAAGTTTGTTTTTCTGAGTAACTGTGGGAATTAAAAAAGAATTTCATGCCTGGAGTATCCCTAGATGTATGTATAGCAGAAAGTGGAAAATAGAAACCCAATTTTCATTCCATGCGATATCGAATTTTTTCAGTGAGTTTGTCATCACAAATTGCACAATTCAGTTACAAAATAATCACTTTCGTTGCTGAAGCCTTGAATCGGAATTCAATGACATGAACTTTTTCATGTGCCTGATTTCGTAGTAAAAACTTTGTGGTAAACAAGCATCAGTTTCTCCGTCGAAAATTGTTGTTAAGCTTTTCGAATAGTAAGAAAATCCAATTCAAACCTGTGTTAGTTCCAAAGACTTCTGAGCTGTATGGTCATATTTTGAGTATTCACCATATTAAATTAAATTGAATTAGGCTGATCTCGTTAAATGACATAGATTGAAAAAATGTGTACCTGTACATTACGACTGTACACTTGTCTACTGAATTCTCCTGAAACTTGTTGTTACTTGTGATCTTATAAATGTTACGTAAGAAGCATGAAATGAGCTTTTGCAAAAAATGTTGTCGAGTTTCCCAATATTCAAAGAAAATGATAACAGGAAGTTATTTTCTTCACAGATTCAAATTTTCTTAAAATTTTCAAGATGAGTTGTTCAACTCAATAAAGATCAATTTCACTGTATGCAATAATTTTTCATACATTTGAGATCATTTTATCTGCTCCAACATTTTCTGTACTATTAAATTGAAACGAAATGAATTTCTCAAAATGATAATAATTCGTTTTTATTTATTAAATTATTCAAGAGAAGATATATTCCTAACTTTTCAATAAATTTGGAAATGGGAAATTTTTATGGCAATATATTAAATTTATTTCATTTGTTTAGTGTAAATTTTTTGCTATTGGATTTCAGAGAGCTTCTTCTTTTCTCCTCTACCTCCTCTTACTACTTAACCTTAATCCTGTAATCTTTATTTTTATGAATAATTTATGTTTTTTAATTATTGGGATACAATCTGCATTAACTGAGCCCTGGTTACTCTACACACCACATGTTTGCTGCAAAACTCCACCCAGCTTTCACTGTGCATCATGTTACCTACTACATGACTAGAAATTACCACATAACTATTAATTATTCCTCACGGTAAACAACCCCATTAGTAGAACACTTAAATATCGAGAAAAAACTCTAGCTTCTTTGATAATACAAGCAAAATTTCTTGGCTGCCGCTACTTGGGTGTATTGATTGCAGGTGCCACGTAATTGAACAGAGCTGCTTAACTTCCGGCCTCTTATTGCCTGAAATGATCACTTCAAGTCACTTGCGTGATGATTTGTTGACGCCTTCTTTTTCAGCTCAATTAATATGCAGAGAAAGACCCTCAGACGCTCTTAATTAGAACGCCGAGCACCCAAAACTTTTCTAAATCAACCAAAGGAAACTGACAGTATATATGGTCTCACAGGTAAAAAAAACTGACAGTTTATATAATCTTACAGGCTAAAAAACTGACAGTTTAAATAACCTCGTTAAGTCGCTGCCGCACTGAGCTTGTGTCTATTAAAACCTACCGCAGGAGACAGAAAATAAATGTACCAGTTATGTGAACTTTTATGAGCATCTTTGTCGTTAAATAATCCTGAATTTCTTCTGTTGGAAGACTTTTGCTCTAATTCTAGAAAAAATGCTGATGTGTAGAAAAGAATTTTTGTAGGAAACAACTTCATTGAGAGACGTAATTAAAGAGAAATAGTCCCAATGTGCGTAGTATTTATTCAAAATATCATTAATGATCGCACGAGACACGATTAGTTTAATAGTTTGTGGACTTTAATGGTTCTACAAGCTCCCATTTTTCTTCCAAACTCCCTTTCTTACACTTGACCTAAAATAATCTTATACGTTACACAAGCTAATGAACGCTGGGCTTGACGAAAAATGAACGAGCACCGGCTGTTTTTAGCATTTAGGTAGCAGAATCAGATCATTAGAGTCTGATTAAGACGCAGGTAGACTCTCTGCTTTGAGGTACGCAGCAGCACCAAGCAAGTGAACTATAATGACCAGGTTTGCTTAATGTTTGCTTTATGCTCGATACTGAAGCTAAGCTTCTATAGTCTGCAATGTAAACCGTCGTTTCTCGTGCAGATCCTGATGGCGTAAATAATGCTATGGCATTAATGAAGTCGTCCGTTTTCTTAGACCATTGCTCCACAAAAGAACTCAAAATAAGTTTTAGATTTGGGCTGTAAATCAATAAAAATTGCTCATTAAAGTAGCATGTGGATGAATTTTAAGATATATTCAGTATTTATGTTGAGTAGATGAATTAATTAAAGATCTACCGAATAGACATGGTTCTCGTTAAATCAAGACCATATGATAGCTTGAGGAACAATTAGCAGATTGTTTCGATGCAAAATCAGAAATTTTGATCATCATCTGATAAGTTGTTAGGAAAATCTAATGAATTGCTCTAGATCTGAATAACAAGTTGATGAAATGAGCTTTAAAATAAACATGATCACACAATACAGCACTGAAGAGAATTTCTAATTCCATCATTCAGTTTGACCCCATTTAATAACAACCTCAACATCAGTTGTGAGAGTCTTCCTCACTTATTATACTTTAATAATAACGGTTACATTAATTCTACATTAAAATTACTAAAATCATATTCTCTCAACTAATCCAAACGGGAAGACTCTGCTAAGTCTAGTCATAGGGCAAATTTGTAAGTTATTCGGCAATGAGACTTTCTGAACTCTGTTTATTCTACCCTTTGTATCGGGGAGTTGATATGTTTCCTCAGTATGGGAGAACTGAAGGTCAAGACAGAGGCAGAGAGCTATGAATCAGTAGCAAAAATCTCCATTTTACTAATATCTTGCTTCAAAAATAGCGTAAAGGAGGAATGTTAATATGTACCACAGAGGAATGGGTATTGATGAACATTAATAGCCACATCAGAGTTTAGACAAATTAACAGTAATAATATTTATCTCATAAGTACGGCAAGTGACCAGTATTACTATTTACCTCACAGGTAGTATAGGTGAGCAGTATTAATACATCTACGTCACACGTAGGGCAAGGAAGCAAGGTGCAGGCTTTAGGGAAATTGCTAAGTATGATAAAGTGATGTTGCTAAACAATCATTCAACCAACAATATATTGTGTGCATTTGCATTAAATTTTTTGATAGAAAATTTTAGAACTCGATGTTTTGCACCAAAATTTGCGTAGTGAAGCCTATGAAGCTGCAGACAGTATTTTTAACCTAAAATAAGCATGTTTGAATACTTATTAATTCCCAAAATATTCACTATTTAATGAACTGAATTAAAATTCTAGTGTTCAATTTATGTACATACCTCAACTGAAGGCATTTTCACTTGAAACTCACTGAAAAATTACGCAACTGCAGTGACTTATCTCCTTTTTCCTCTGCCTTGTGGCTAGTTTTAACCACGTTTGGTCCACTGTCTTCCCTGAAGTACAGAGTGCGGCAACATAACTTTCTTTTTTTGCCGCTCAAAAAGGTATGGAAAAAGGAAGTTGAGTTTCCGCACCCTGTACGTTAGAAATAATTCACTTTAGTCCCTCATTCTGTACCAGTGTTCCTCAACCTTTGATTGCCCGTGGGCTCCTCATCACCGAGTCACTTAAGACTCGTGGTTCCTTGTGATGTGAAAAGTTCAGTATTCGCTGTATTTTGGCGTCCGCTCGTGGCCCCCGGTAGAAGATCTGTGGCCCCCATGAAGGGCCAAGGGCTCCGGTTGAGAAACGTTGTTTTAAATATGTCGTTCAGAGCCCAGGGAAAATTACATGCGAAATCAGTAAAGATGAGCGGCAATTTATGCTCCACTTCGTTCAGCAAAAATAAATTGGTACTCATAAGATGGATTTCTATGAAACTTGGATGCTGAAAAACAATAATTAATTGCTTGACTATTGGTTGATACTTATCACTTATAAATAAGTAAATTATCTATTTATATATTACTGTTACAGTTGTAATAATGTTATCGCAATTGAATTAGAATCTGAATAAAAGCATGCTAGGTTAAGCACTAAGATTTTGGAATATATCATGAACAATTTGGTTGTTTTCGTCGACAATGACATAATTGAATGATATAATTGAAAATGCATAATATTTTTATCAATACATGGATCAAAGTAATCCTTTTTTTCATTTCTGTCATATTAAGAAGTTTGTTGAGACTTTAAAAAATTCAGGATATGGTTCCAATCCGTCGCACTTCAGGGCACTGTTCATTAAACGTTTCCTTGTGTAGGTAGAAATGTTTTCGTTTAGACACGATTGCAAATACTGGCTACTGAAGACCAGCAATCTTACAGAATTAGGGTGGAAGAGACCTCTGAGAACAAGAGTCTCCTTCTTAACCCGGCCAATCTGTATTCAAAACTTGTCGGGGTCTTCTGAGATTCGACGACCGGCCTTCCCTTTCTTATCAGAGGATGCGATGCTGGGAGACATGGCTGGCACCATTCGTTTGATGTCCATTCGATCAGCTTGATGTGCTGGACTGTGTTATCGGTTTTTTTTTGCTACAAAAGGAAGGATGTGTGAGGGATGGCCGACGATCATTTCCGATGGGAGCTTTTTGTGTTCGCTGATACACGAGTGGGCGAATCTGAAAATAAGGTCCATTACACAAGCAAAAGCTAGACCTAACAAATTGGGTTCCTCGTAGAAAGAGATCTTACATCGACTGGAGAAATTTATTGCGAGTAGCGTTTGAGCACACATGCGCAGTGCTGCATCTAACACCAAGAGGATCGGAGAGATCTAAATCTCATTGATGAAGAAACAATCTTTGCTGATTTTATTTTTTAAACCTCAAAGCTCGTGTAACTGAAATTCAAATCAAATTTTCTTAAAGTGTGTATTGATAAAATATATTTCTTGGGTGAAGTTGCTTAGTTTCTATTTGAGAACAGCCCAATGCCTGTATATATATGTATACACAACACATTTAATGGAAGCAATGAGACTATTTTTGTCGTGCAACTAATAGGGATTGGGCTGTTCTCAAATAGAAACTAACCAAATTCACCCAAGACGCCTGTGTAGTTTTTTGATCTTCAACTATCCTAACAACACTCAATCACTCAGGTGTCACTCATAATTGTATGCAAAGTATTATAAAAAGACATGCTTATTTTCAATAGCTACAAAAAAATAACTGCGCCATATACTTATTAAATAGTCTTGAATGAGTCCGTAAAAAAGACTATATTTTGAGTAGAAAATGGACCATTATTTAATACAGCAGCTCTAATATTTAGCAATGTAAAACACCTTCGAAAATTGAGCTGATTTTGACCCCTCGGCTTTGATTCTAAATTTTCGATCTTGATTTCTGGTTCTCGATTCTAGCAAATAATTCTTAATTTTTCCGACGGGACGGATGATTTTCACACTCCATTCCTCTACATCAGTGTCTCTGCTAACTATTTGGATCTCATGACAGTCTATTCCTATTCTTATATCTATTCCTGGCACTCATATGAGTAAAATTCAAGCTTATATCTTCATAGTTGAATCGGAATTACAACGGCTATTGTCTCGAAAAGTATTCTAATACTTTGAATAATTGTGGCTCTGGAAGACAATGTATGAAATTTTCACTAATCAGACTTTATAAAAGGCAAAGCATGTTTTTCATCATTGATTTAAGTTTATATATCTGTTCATAGAAATCTTCTTCAGCATTCATCATGATTTTATTTAATTTCTCATTTCCTGAAAAACGTTTTTGTCCTCCTGAACTAATGCATGTAAAACTACTGATATTATTGCAATTATTATTCTGTATGAAAGCCTATCCAAGAAAGTTAAGAATATATTTTAATTTTACACTATGCACTATGAGACAATTCGATCATACAAAATATACAAAACGCAAGCAAAAAACAATCATGCACACATCAGGACATTAACTTCCCATTCTTTTACAATACAGGATGCGACAACATAACTACCTTTTTTTGCTTTTCAAAAAGTTATGAAAAAAAGAAGTTATGTTACCACACCCTGAATAATTTAATTTTTCCCAGTTTAGCTCAGCAATTCTTGAAGCAATGACACTAAGCAGGATGACGTCCCATGACCAACAAATGACGCGCTTCTAGCAAGACGTTCTATGCGTCACTGAAACAGGCTGTACGTCATCATTTCCTCGGAAGCAGACCGAGAGATATAATTATAAATTTACCAAGACCATGAAAGTGGCGTCTTTGCTTGAGATTCTGAGGAAAGAATCATCCATAACATTCGTCGTCTGCGCCACGCAGCCGCATTTCTCATCTAATTAGTCCGTGTTGCAGTCAAAGTGAGAGTCTCGTAATAAAAACCGAGACTGGCGTTTGGTGGGCGCCTCGTAAGAAGTCTCGAGAGACAGAGTTACTGATAACGCACGGGCTCTGGGTCTCATAAATAATATTAAGGAAAAAAAGCAGCCGATGACGGAGGAGCTTTCCCAAGCTCCCAATTAGGGAAGGCATGCGTGCCGTTTGGATCTTGTCATCCTGTGGAGTTAGGCCTCTTCGAATCGCAGATAGCGATTAAAAAATTTACCCGTGTGATCGTGCAAAAATTTATTGTTCTTCGCGTCGTTTTTTGAGCTTTAATTCAAGTAAGTGGATCTGCAACAGCCCGTGCAAACGAAAACGATTGTTGCAAAAAAAGACAGTAGTTGTAGTCTAAAGTCAAATATTTTAAAGTCTACGGAGGTAGTTCCATGCTTTATTTGTTGCAGAGTGTGTATGCACGTATAAAAGTCTGCTTCAGACTTAAATAACATTAGCAAAATATCGTGGGGTACCATTGAAATACGATTGATTATTGTAGACAGAAGGACGTTTGAAGATGTGACCAGTTGTAATGAGAGTTCGTAAATGATCATGGAAATGTGATCAAATGTACGATAAAAAATTGCTGAAAATGTGATCAATTGAACGTTGATGAACGTAATTAAGCGTTCAATGAAGTGCATGTGTGAACAAGTTAAAAATGAGAGCAAGTGTTCGTGGTAAGATAATTGAAAGTTTGATGAGATAAACTCTTACTTTCATTACTAAATGAAACTGTATAAAAGTTGCAAATGAAATCAAAGTGTAATCACTGACACGTAAGTAATGTTTATGTATACAACAAGTTATTATAAACAGATAGAAACCCATGGCATGGGATTAATTTGGGAACAGAACTGCAGATTCCAAAATAATAATGATCACTAGTAAACTGCTAAATCGTTTTAAAAATTGGGCTAATACATCGTATGTAAAAAATTCTGTCATCTGCAAACCAATATCACATTTTCTTACAAGCTTGTTCTTCGTGTCTTGCTACGTCCTTGTTTTTGCGTATTTTTTGAGGTGAAAGCTAAATTCTTCCAGAGGCTTGTGACGCTGCTTTAATTAAACAAACTTTGCTTCTCTGGACTGTAAAAAATCAAAATAATTCAGCTTTCAATTTACTCTATTTCTACTAAATAACATTAATGCAATGCATGGATGTCGACTCGTAAATTTTGTCGTATTGTCAGACCACTGTGTGACAGTCTAGACCAGCTGACCACTGTGTGACAGTCTAGACCAGCTGACCACAGTGTGACAGTCTAGACCAGCTGACCACAGTGTGACAGTCTAGACCAGCTGACCACAGTGTGACAGTCTAGACCAGCTGACCACAGTGTGACAGTCTAGACCAGCTGACATATACAGGGTCAGGTAAAATGATCTGACACATTTAATCCGCAAATTTAACCTACAAATGTGTCAGATCTTTTAGCCTGAGCCTGTATGACAGTACTTTTAATCGAGTGCTACTCAAAATGGTCTGCAGACCGGTGCCGGTCTGCGAGCCATCAGCTGCCGGTACGCAGCATCAGCTGCCGGTCTTGTTTCCGGTACAAATTAATAATTCTGAAAAATATCACAGGTCCCTGACACATTTGAAAAAAACTAACTGCATGCCACATCAAATATTGTAGCTAGTCTAGCCAATTGAATAACTTGGTTGAATCAACTGGCTATACGTGCCTGCTGGTTTACAGAACTCTAGGTATGAGCGTAATATCATGTTCTCAAAGATGCAGTTGAAAATCATCTGTCTGGAGGGCTAACTGCCATTATTGATGCTTCAATGCGTTGGTCGTCAATGGATTGAGGCGATCGTACTAAATAAGATGTCTGATCATCACGAGTACTCGTAATCTTACTGCAAAGATGCCTTGGATGGTCAGAAACACCCTAATGTACAAGAAAAATATTCCTGACCTTGACTGAGACAGTTATAACAATAGAATTTTATGTCGGTTCTTCTAAAATTATTTCATGATTTTCCTGGCAAACTAGTTTTTGGAGGTGAGGTATGTCGATTTATTAACCAATTTGGGAGAGTGCGAAGTTCAATTCCTCGTATCAGCGATTTCTCTATGAAAGAAAGGAGGCAGAAGCGAGTGTTTCGTTCTGTAATGTAATGCCAACAAAATTTTGTAAACGAGAGAACTGTGAAATATTTTCTCTAGTCTCTTCACAACTGCTAGCCTCCTACTTTGTGACACTTTTAAGACATAAACTCCTACTATTTATGATTTATTCAGAGGTTCTATTCAACAAATGCTTCTCTTAGCTATCACCTAGGTAAAAGTTATTATGATTTACTTTTAATGTAGAAATAAAGTCTGAAAATATGAAAATTATTTTTGTGTTTGCAGTGAATTTCGTTTTTGCATTCTATTTGATATTTCAATGCAATTACAAACATTTTGCCTAATACAAAAACAGAACTTTCAGCGACTTCAAGTCCCAGGAAAATTGCTCGCAAAACCAGACTTGTCAGTGTCTAGTATTGCATATGTTAACATGATTTGAAACCTCACCTGCTTTCTGTGACTCAACCAATTTCCATGGACAAACATAACTCAGAAAAAGTTCTCACGGGCGAAATAACTTTGGTTTTAATGAGGGCATAGAGGAAGAAGGGCGAAAGTACCACCGAGTTTTGGACGAGAATAATTGCGAAAACGGACACCTCGTGTGTGTCTGAGAGCAGCATCTCCTCCTCCCTCCCATCAAGCCTCTCCTGCAGACTGGGTTACGAGATTCCGAAATTCGAGAGCTCGAAAGATGAAGATTGACGACAGGACGCTTTGCAAAGCCGTGACTGAGGAAGATACATGGAAGTCAACAGAAGAACGGACTTGAGTGATGGGGACCAAAATGATTGGAGTAATGACTTGTTCAAGATGGGTGAATATGAGGCACGAAAGAGGGAACAGTGAAGATTCATGACAAAGTGTTTTTGGATAAGTGTGACTGAAGAAGATATACGTGTGACTGGCGAAATTGCAATCGAAACTGGAGAACTTGAATTCATTGATATTTGGACAAACAGCCGAGAGAGGTGGGACAGAAAACATTGTATCATAGCTGAAGCAGACTCCGGACTGCACTGTACATATAGGTGTGAGATGGAAAAATTTCATTCAGTGGTAGTTTAATAAGTCAAACAGTTCTCTGTTTCCAGATCAGAAAAGAGGCAGAGGTAGAAATTCATTGATGGTATAGAATAATTTTGTGATTCGTAGTTCAATACGAACGAATTGAATTAACGTCTTCGAGATGCAGAACCTTGTCAATGAATTGGCTTGAAAGAAGTCGTAGGCTGGAAGATTAGAACTTATAATTATTTGGAAATCATAGACTCAGATGATGTTATATTTGAAGGGTTGATGCAAGACTTAAGGATCGAGGGTTAATCATCTCTAAGTACTAAAAGCTTTAAATCTTTACGTAATTTTACTTTGGAAAACTTAGCTGTATATTTTTTTAATTTCAACCAGCAAAATCCTTCATTTATATACTTAATTTGGACATCAGCTAATTTGTTTTTTACAAGTATCAAACAATTACTGAAACAAATTAAAGTGTTTAATACTAAACTAACAATAAAACAAAAAGAAACACGGTCAATGTACACAAATTTAAAAAATTATGGAGCATAATAGTAGAAAATGATTGATTTTTTTTGTGCAGCGAACGGCAGAGTTTCATACAGAAACGCTGTGCTGGAAAATGACCTTCATATCAATTTCCATCGGTGAGTAGGTACAGAAACAGTCACCTCTCGACAAAACTAGAACAGTTCTCTTTAGAATGAAGATCAACCTTTACATATATCTCGTACTGGGTCTAATGCAACAACAAATAGCAGCAAGTGGTAAAACACTAACCATCACATCTCACACTGGTTCCAACGTAGCAATGAATAGAAAAAAGAAAAAGTGAACACTTGACTCCAATAAAAAATGTCAAAATAAAAACACGTGGGACGAATTTCCCAGAATTTCTATAGCTCAGGAAAACGTCTCGTGCACAAAGTGTTAATAGGGAACACAAAGCTGAGGAAAATCTTTGTGACATTATTCGTGAAACGGTAAATCAAATTTAACCTGTAAATTGAAGAAAACCTCAACTATACTCGAGTGTACATTGGAACACAATCTTGGTAGAAAAATTCCTGTTACGCAATTGCTTGTTCCTGCAAAAAGGAATCAGTTATTGTTAAAGTTATCAACTTTTCTGTTCATATATAAATTAAATCGTACAAGAATGAAGTAAAGTGTGTAAATTAAGCGCGATAGATCGTGGAAAATTTAATTCTGAAATGATGGTTACTAGGGATAAACTAATTCAGAGTTACCCCAATCATTGTATTTGTTTGTATTGTGCGCATCTATCTGTACCTTTTCACCTGAGTTAAGATTATCTTGATGAATGACAACATTGTTTTCACTGTAAAAACGCTGCAATGTTCGAGACGTTGTGCAGCGTTGAAGAAAACTCTTTTTTCATTCCTCAGATCCATGTGGGATCACATTAATGACGAATGTTTCTGGTGCAATTCAGTAAATGATCTCTCATTGAGAGGTAATTTTGTGCAGGTAGATTTTCAGTGGGTCACATTGATGAGGACTGCCTGATACACTGTTATTCCATCCATTACATGATCACTCGTTGAAAGCTGATTTAGGCCACATACGTTGGAAACTTTTGCTTGTGCCTAAAAGATTTGCAGTACATGTTTTATAAAAATTCTGAGCATATGAGGTTGTCTTAAATGCACATTTAGAGCATAAAATATGCCACCAATTAACATTCCATTAATCAGTTTACCGATTGTTTTTGACAATTAATAGCCTCATTATTTTGTTCACCTGTCAAAGCTTGAAATATATGGAAGCATATAAACCATTTCGTATTCAACAGATAACGGAAATTTTATTTTATTGTCTCAAAGACATATTTAAAAAATAACAACTAAATCTTTTTGAATGTAATATCTACTTTAACTCATTATTTTTCGTAATTGGATGCTATCTTTTTTCGTTCGAATTGCCAAAAATTCTTTAAAAATGGAAACGTCAACATTTCAGAGGCCAGGTCACAGAAAACGAGATTGCATGTTCCTCATGATTGAATTAAGTTCAGTGAAGTTGGTGGCTCGTCCATGCCAGTCGTTATTACAGGTATTAGGCGCCGGGGCATGAGACGTGACAGACGATCGGCCACGGCTTAATAATATTTCGATCTGAGCTAAAAATGTCTCCGCGCCAAGGCCTACTGTTGCAAGAGACCATTACTGCAGTCATGCAACTCATAGTGAAACTGGCTCCCTTTCTGCTTTTTCCAATGGTATAAAGAATTATTCATCCGGGATTGTGGTAATATCTTGATGATAATAATTCTAGGACCAGGATTCGTGCGACTAATATGAGGTACGTCATGCAACATTTTGAAGGGTGTTATTCGAAATATTCCTCGGTTCCATCAAAACAAAGTAATTGCCATTCAAATGCCGTGTGTGAATGTAGTTTGTCTGCAGTTCAGGGAAGGGAAGACTGAAGAATAAATTATTACAGTGGAATATACTTTCCTGCAGAAGGTTACGGCAGCTTTAGTGTACTGTAAATTAGAACTACAAATGTGGATATTAATTGGTCATATTCAAACTGTTTGTATATAATATAGAAGATCAAATAAGTGCATTGTAAGTTTAAATAGCTATAATTAGCTCGACGATCATATGGTTAAATCAATCAAATTTAAGTCCCAAACTGCAAAAGTTTAACCATCCAGTCTCAGTTGTGGCGCACCACCATAAGTTCACAACCATCACACGAGGCTTATGCTGCACTCAAGTAAAATAGCACGAGAATCTCAATTAAATATCTGGATCCTTACCATTTCCAAGTTCTGCTCGTCTAAGATTAGCAATCTTTGATAACTTCATTTTTATTCAAGTAGTGACCTGATTTGTTCAGACGGTGTGTCGTGAGAGCTACGTGCTCGTTGCAAGGCATAAGTAATCTTGTATGCATGTCATTGAGCATTGCCAGCTGAGAGGACATCTAACGTAGCTACTTCTTCGTTGTATTGTCATTGCAAGAGTTCAACTGAAGATGACAAATCAATGGAGAGTGTTTTTCTATAATGATCGAGTGCCATGTGTCCAGGCCGTTACGATGCTATGCAGTGAATATCAAGAATGGTGTCGCCAAAATTGAAGCACTTTGTTCCCACTACTGCTCTTAAAAAAAGTAATTTTCATGTCCGAGCCTCAGAAATGAAATTCGGAGAAAAATGCGTCGTTTGGTTTAATGGACGCAGATTGTAGGATTCATGGAAATAGAAGGTCATCATTTCAACTTTGAGTGTTAGTTTCATGACGAGTCGAAAAATTAGTTCACGTATCATCTGCTTCTGTTCAAAAATGGTGACAGAATTGAGTCGTTGTAAGTTTCACTAATTCTTTCTTGAAAAATTATGCCATAAGACATTTCCAAAAGAGATTAAGTCACGAACAATAATTATTCGCCCGTTGAGTGATATGATTGCTTCAGGTTTTACTTTTCATTGGTGCAAAATCTCAATACTGTGCCAAATCATCAGGAAAATTATGTTTTAAGCCACTTACAAAATGAACAAACTCTTCTGCTATAAATCAGTTATACATTCGCACTGGGCACTAGAAATCTGCTGTTAATTTTTCACGTGTCCACTCGAGAAGGATAATTTCTCTGGTAGTACGAAGTCATCAATTTCCTAGTAAAGTGCGTCAAACGAGAAGCCCCGGATCCATAAATACGACGGCTAAGGATGTTGGAGCGACAGAAGCTGCTCTTGTTCTGCTTTCAACCTCGGACCTTGTTGCTTGTTGTGCTTCCGATAACTGAGAGATGAATGGAGCAGCTCCTATGCGTCATCTCCGCCTGACACCTCCCAGCAATGACTGGGAGAACCTCCTAGCCTCTGGGCAACTGACCTCATTCCCACCTGACACCTCCCAGCAATGACTGGGAGAACCTCCTAGCCTCTGCGCAACTGACCTCATTCCCACTTGACACCTCCCAGCAATGACTGGGAGAACCTCCTAGCCTCTGCGCAACTGACCTCATTCCCACTTGACACCTCCCAGCAATGACTACGAGTGTTTCTATGGACCCTTTATTGCCGGTAAAATTTATTCTGCAACTGATTGGGGTTTAGGGTGAGAGTTTCATGAACTGTTCCCAATTATTTTTGTAAATAAGAAGTTAAAATACTACATAGAAGCAACGCATGATTCACAATCTTTAATTTATTTTCTGCATAAATTACTGTGCATTGTACACTGTACATTGCTAGACCAAGGGTATAATGTAAATATGTACACGCTAGACATGATATTCTAATTCTTATTCGGAAGTAATGGGGAAAAACTAAAAAAAAAACTGTAATCACTTAGGAATAAGACTTCTTGTTTGAAAACGATGTAATATTCAATTTTGGGTAATGAATTTAATACCAATTATTGTATTGAATTGCAGAAAAATATTTGAAAGTGTAGAAACTTATAACATCCTCTTTCTGGTTCAGCGCCTTAATTTCTGTGCGTTTGCTAGTATAAGGGAATTGTTCATTCTATTTGGCTCCACCGTCAGGATCTGATTTTATCAACTTTATTCTAATGAAGCGTTACTTATGATTTAACATGTTTACTGATTGCTAGGACTTTAAATGCGAATAATTGATAGGTCAGATTTGTATTTCTGTTATAAAATAAAGTAAATTGGACTTTTGAACATTAACGTGACATATGTAAGTTTTAGTATTTATTTCAGTTCCGTCAGATTGGTTTCTTTTCTTATCTATCAGTCTTTATGGTGTTGAAGTTATGAAATAATCGCTAGTTCTTCCACATGTTATCCAATGTCCAAATTTGTAAAGAGCTGAAAACAATGAATATAAAGGGAAAATCCTCTGAGTAGTTATCTGTCTTGCAGGGATGCAGTAAATATCTCCATACTTGCGACAGTGTAGTTAACAACCAGATGGCTTGTGAATAATGATATTCAGTGATACTTTTGGCAATGGAAATCCTGATATGAATACAAGTTTACTGTAAAATGTGTTTCCTTCAATAAACAATATCTTGATACAAACGTGAATTAAATTCATTAACGAGAAAACCTTAACTTGACCTAGTGCTAATATAATTGCTTCGACATTTAAGAGCAGTTGTTGTGCATGACAATTCCATGTATTTCGATATGTACATGTCAATAAATATCCTACTATCAACGTCAGCAATTTTCATAGGCTACAGTTTAACGATTTAGAAGATTTAGCTCTATTAAAAAAGGCTTTAGTTTTATTCTTACACAGATAGACCACGTTGACTTAGAATGAATATCATCACTTTTTGTATATTTTGGAAGATATAATTGCATCTGATTGAGTACACGCGCCCGAGGCGAAACTGTACCCTTGCCTAGGTGAAAATTGCTAGTTTGTGTGGGTATTAAAATCCACTTTCTTATATTGCTATAGCGTACATGCCAAGCACTGTCGTTGTAAATAAAACAAAACTATGACACCAAACCAAATTCAGAATAAAATTGGCCTCTAAGCCAAGAAAATCTGTCAAATGAGCTGCAAACACTAGTCCTACCTCACACAAATTCCCAATGCTCGCCCTCCCGCACACCAATTCCCAACGCTCGCCCTCCCGCACACCAATTCCCAACGCTCGCCCTCCCGCACACCAATTCCCAACGCTCACCCTTCCGTACACCAATTCCCAACGTTCGTTCTCTCGCATTCTAACTCCCAATGTTTGTCCAACACCGCATATAGGGCGCAGGGAAGGATTTTTTGCAGGGTAAGTTTGGAGGGTTTGGTTTGTTTTGTGGCCATTTGACGTAACGAGGTTTTCGCTTAACGCCTGGGCCGTCGTTTGGTCAAGCATCCCATGCCTAAACTTCCTCTCTTTACCAGGGAAGTGGAGGCCATTTCATTGAAGTTGACAATTTTTTCACGAACAGATCGAAATTTTTGAATTATGATATATTTGTTACCGTAATTTTTGTTAACTAAAACTTGCACTGGCTTCCCACAACTGCTTTTGAACTGAAATTTGAGAGCTGTCATTTAAACTGACTTAAATTTGCCGATTTTTTTGCAGGAAAATTAATTACGCGAATAATAATTGAAACAGAATGAAATGAAAATAACGCAGTGCTCTAATAATTTTTAACATGCAATACGTACGTCATGTTTTCCCAACAAATAGTAATAGTTGTTTTTAACAGTAACACTTATGTTACAATTAGAATGAAAATTTTGTCAGAATATATTTTTGTTATAAGCTGCATCTGCCTGATCTACCATCTCTGATTTCGTTCCTCACTATCAAATCGAAAAATAATTATAAATGACGCTTAATTTGAGTCCGCAATTTTTTAATTCTCTTAAAACATCATAGTTCTTCACATCGTGGCATAGACTCCACTGCTTAACACTTCTTTCAACGATTAAGATGAAGATTACACTCTGAGGAAACATTCAGTTAATGAACAGCAATAAATACTAACACGGTAAATCCGTCTTCCTCTAAGCTAATTCTCCCACTCAAACTAAGACTCCTTCTGTGTAGAAGTTTATCGTACTCTCTTTCAACTTTTTTCATAACTTCGTACCCTCTTGATAAAATAGAGATAAAAAACTTGTTCTTTAATGCCGCTTTCTCATTCATTTCTTCGGGTACGATGTTTAATTCTTTACTTTACTTCGTGGTGAAGTAAAATTTCCCTTCATTTAATTTTGAGTCTGGGGCGTTGCCTGGTTTCAATGATTAGTAAACTTCTGGCTGCTTAAAAGAGTACATCAATACGAGCGAAATATGAAATACTTCGTTTTCTGCCAAGTTTGGGAAATCAATTTGTCTTAAGAAAGATTTTTCTATGGAAATTTAGGAATTAATGTTTTTCCATTCATTTAAGAAATTCAATTATTTTGAAAACTGAAAGAAAGATGGTAGTATATCCAGTAAAATTAAAAACCACTTTGAACTAGTTTCTTCCGGCGTTTCGGAATAAAAAAAAATCATTGTATATCTCCCCATGAATCCTACGTAACAATCTTGACTTGAGATTTCTATCATGAGCTGTAACAGTTACTGTGTCTTGCTGAATTTTGGTTGTTCTCTGTTCATTTCAAGTCGTTGATGGTAGATGTTGTATTGCTCAATGTAAGCTACTGTGATGGTGATTCCAATGAGTTAGATTCATCATATAGCCCGATAAGTAAAGAGCATTTAAAAGCTCAGAGCATATTTTTATACTACATGAGACAATAGACTATGATCTTTGATTGAAAATTCAGATAATGTACAAATTGTAATTACTAAGCAAAGCAAAAAACGTAGACAACATTTCTGAACAACGCGTTGAAATATTCGCTCAGGATAAAATGAGGAGAAGTAGAGAAGCACATTCAACTAACAATAACCATAAACTAATGAGCCTAGAACGGAACCTGAAAAGTTCATCTGAATAATCATTAGAATTAAGGTAGACAAAGTAGAGCTGGAACGGACCCGATAATTTACGGGCCCAGCCTGCACGGCGCCAGTCCTGGGGGTCTGTAGATTGGCCTTATGAGCGTCCCACAGTTTGTCGATGAGCATTTTATTGGCTGGAGCGCCATGAAAAGGAGAGCACTTCGCTGAAAGCCATACACTAACGGATACGAATGTCCCCCGCGTCTGGCATTGAATAGGCCTAGCCTACCGCACCCACACAGGCCTCGATTGCCGTTTAATTGAGCCCACCGAGGAGATCATGCGTCGATACAGGCTTACCACAGCCCCAGTCGCAGGCAACTGCCCAGAACTCTCTGTGTATTCGGTTGCATGGTTACTACAATAGGAATAAATGTTCTGATACAGGATGCAGTAAAATCATCAAGCACATTTGAATGCTTAATGTAAGGGAAAAAAAAGTAAAGAACGAACAATGTGTTTGCGATACAAAGAAAACAATGATAATTGAAACAGACTGGCATTAAACACGTATTTGAAAATAAAGGTTTGTTTTCTGTTCGTTGATCTATTTTTTGGTTATTAAACCTACATATAAATGGGTCAGATCATTTCATTGTGCCCTCTGTAAGTGATCGCCATCAATGTGCATCGTAGTAGACCGGACTTTACTGTTTTAACTTCCCACTTTTGTAGGTAGTCTGGGTGGAATCAAACAAAGACATGAATGAAAATTCGGAATCCTAGAAGTTGAACATAAATTCTAAATACAATTGTCATGGCGCCAAAAGTTATAGTTCGATCCACCATGTTAGTAAAAACTATCGGAAAATCTATCAAACTTTGAACTTGTTTAGGAGCTATGAAATTATTAATAAAGCAAAAATTTAAATTAGAAATACTGTAGAATTTGAAGAAACTCGAAGAAACTCCGAAGACGTGAGGACTTGGGTATTCAGTAAACCTCTATAATGTTTTCAAACGACAGCTTAGGAGACCTGAGAACCATAATATACGAGTACCTTCCTTCAGATTTTGAAGTGACTCTAAGATTACCAAACTACTTCACAGCTCTCATGTATTTCTTCGGGAAGATTCTTTGAGTGTTGAGAGCAGCAGCAGGTGCGTAGTGTGAACGTACTTGAGGTTCCCCGGTCTGTCTGACCATGATGGACGACCAGTAAATGGAGTGTGTCAAGGGAGAGTAAACACAGCCCCATGTGGTAACGCTGGGCCAGGGATAATTCAGTCCTACCCCGAGACTTCTTCAAAAGTCGCGCTAATTATCACCAAGGCGTGTGATTAATGGAGAGGAGAAACAAGGGATTTCTTTACTAAGAAAAAGTACTCTACGTTTGATGGTCCCAAGAACGCTGTCAGAAATATATCGTTCTGAGAGCAGTGTAAAATACAGGCCAGTTTGTAATGCCCTTTGAGAAGTAATAGCTGGTATTTTGGGTTAGAAAAGTAATTGATAAATGAAGAGAAGGAATCACGAATATTTCAAATTGGACTTTTAAAGGTTGATGAATATTATGTATCATATTTTGTGACATATCAACAGTCGTAAATTGATGCGATACTGGGGGTAATAACTATCATTTTAGTTATAGCAATAGGCATGTAATCTTTCGAACAACTACAGGTTCTATCTATTTACGTTATCAACAAAATATTTACATTTTTTGAGTTCATTTGACTGCAAATTTGTATCTGCATGTCTGACTCATATGATACATAGAGTCTTGGCATTATTGTTGATCATCATCGAAGAAAATAAGCTTTTTCTTATTGCTTAACAGTACGTTTTTATTTTCAAGCTAAGTCTAAATTTATCGTTTTAGTATTTACTCCAATATCATTTCGGTATTACTGCCTGCGAACAGCTGTGATAGTCAGACAAGTCTAGAAGCTTTTGGAAGACGACGAAAGAACTTCCATGTATTACTTTGCTGTAAATTGTTGCCAGGTTTGGCCCATTATCGGGAGTGCTGGGCAACAGACAGACCGCCGCAGGTGTCACCACCAGGTCTGGGCGCAGCGCACAGTCCACTTCCAAATTGTCACCTCAAGCGCCGCACAAATGTTCCCAAATGGAGGTCGACCGACGTGCTCTTTCCGGACTAAACTTCTTCCCCATTTGACGTGCTGAGCAGCAAAGCAAATGTTAAGAGAACAAGAAGAAAGAATGAGGTAGGACCTCAAAAATACGAGTTCATGCACCGGTTTGTGGAGTTGTGTACTGTGAAAAATATAAAGTATGATATTTAGCTGAATGTCGATGACGATTGAACGTCGTTTCAATTCAGAAGTTTTTTGAGCTAAGTTTAAAAATTTGTGTATTTTGTGGTCATAGTTTTGTGATTATTTCGGAATTTCATTTCAGTTTTGTCGATTATGTCAATAATTGTAGGTTTTTGGGAGTGACTGGGAAAAAAAGAATACTCCAATAACGGGTTCTGGTTTTATCGATCTTCTAGGATGCATGGTTTTTACTTTATTCGTAATTTGCTGAAATTCATGAAGTAAAAATAAATGAAGAGGAGTTGTTTTCGTCTACAACTGTATATCTGAGGTAACATTGTCATCAGAAAAACATTCTATCATCAGGAAAAATATTATCAAAGAGTATCAGGCACACAATCGTTGTATTTTAACTAATGCACCAATTATATCTTTTTTGCAGGCGTTAACATCGAAACAAAATAATAATAAATTGCTTGACAATGGATACAAACGTTATCAAACACCATCAACGTTGGAGAAAGTTCAGTTGTTCTAATATGTGTGTTTCCAAAGAAGTCGAATTTTGCTTGCAAAGTTCGTGGGAGGACTTTTCTTTGCTCCTTCACCCCTCTAACATCCTTTACACCCAGAGCCACAATTCGTAAACAATAAATTGTGCGAGTGGCAGCGTTCTTGCCTTTAGCTTCCTAGGATTTGGACATTTGGACTCCTGATCTGGAGTCAGCACGCCAGTTTTGTTGCTGCTGAGGTAAAAGTTTTCTCATGCAAACAATTTCTATTTCGAGCACGATAATGAAAGAAAACGGTGAGGCCTCAAGAAAACTACACATAGGCATAATCTGACGTTCACAGATACATTGCCAGCCACAGTACTGTAAAGAACTGTACTTTACTGTACTGTGTCGCCAGCTAACACGAAATCATCTAATATATGTATACAGCGACTAAGTTTTCAAGTATCACTCGGTCACCAAAGCATTATCCAAAAAACTGGAGTTCAAAGTATACACTAAAATCATATTTTAAAATTAGTTTCGTAATTGTACAGGTTGTCGCAAACTGAATATTGCATAACTCGAACGTTCTCCCAAGAAATCTTGAAGCCGTTGCTTCGGAAACAACATTTTCTGTTGAAGGAAACTCCAGCCGTGCACTTCTTTAGAACAGAGCACGGCCGTCAGTAACTGTTTTTTGTAACGTAGCGCCCAGTCGTGTCTTGTCAGGAGCCACATTATGCCGGCCAGCAAAGTTTTCAGAGAGCTTGATAAGCTTTTTTTTTACTGCGGAATGTCTTTTATGTGATCATAACCCAGAAGCGAAGGGCAATTGCATCTTCCTCCACGACTCAAGTTTCTTATCACGACAATTGTGTTCATTTCGGACCGCTGCGACACGATGAGATTTACTTAAGAGAAGCAACTCCTTGAAAAGCTCGGATGTTCGTAGAAAAATATAATGCTTGTTTTGTGACAGAGGTGTCGTTTTATCTACACGAGTTAATAATGAATTCTTCTTCTGTAGGTCAGGATTTGTTCTCCGGAACGTGACGCTGTTTCATTTATAAGAAGAATGACGTCAAGACATCGTGAACGTTTGTATGAGTGAGTGTAACTGATAAAATAGTTTATTTTTTCAACAGCTCTGTCGATTTTATTTTATAGTTGTTTATTATCTCTCATCTGAAAAGTTATTCACAATCTGATTGGACACGAAGAGTATTACATTTATGCGTTCAGTAAGAGCGGAGTCATCTGTTTACCTCAAAAAATCACTGACAAAGAGGAGCTTGAATGGAAACATTACAACTTATGAATTGTGAGAGCATTTGTGTTCAGTAACATCGAGAATATTTCCATTTCTATTATGAGCTGCACGTTGTTTTTTTCAGACATATGTTATGCATTGTATAATAGTTCACGACACAAAAGCGTTAATTGTTTTTAACTAATCGTTAGTTCGGCGCTGAGTGCAACAAATTTTTGGTTTAGAAATTTATTTATTAATTGTGCTGTGCTCATTTTCTAAGTAATTATATTGTGCTAATTTGTTCAGCAATTCAATCATCGTCAAAGTGAGGTAAAATTCATCAAAAACACTAATTACTAAAATCAATTCTTCTTTTGATTGTGAACAATGGTACTGTACAGCCGAGTAAAAAATTATTGACTGATTCAGGGCGTGTTTAACAAATGTGTGTAACCTCAAGCGAATAAAAATGACCTCTGAATTTATTTCATCGGAGAATCCACTAACATAAAACGTTTAAAAACCGAGACTGTTTATTCTAACAATTCTTTATAACTATCGTTACGATAACTGAGCGTTATTCACTGATTTTTTTGCTTTAACTTCTAAAATTTCAAACGCAAAATTATTGGATGGGTAGGAATGATTTCGATCAGAACCCATGTGCGACATCGAAAATATTCCCGGATACAATATTTTTTAAAATGACTACCATTTTGCTTAAGAATGAAAAATGGCAGATCATTTAACATTATTGTTTTTCTAAAAAATAACTGCCAATAACATAGAATCATGACTGTGTTCCTTTTCTATACTCTGTGGAAAATTTTTGTGTCTCATGGTTTTCAAAAACTAAATGGATTACAGAAACGCAGCTGTTTGGAGGTTGCAGATGACGACACTTGGATGCCCTGACCCTCAGTAATCTAGGAGATTACTGGCAATCCCCGCCAGTAGTGTAAATAACGAGGGTGTCGGAAGCTGCCACTGATGGATCATGATTGGATTCGGTTTGCACAATAAATGATCTGTCGGGAAGTCCTAGTGTACAGGAGGACAACTCGATGCCGTGTGATGGTTTGGGTTAGGAAACGAGAGCTAACCAGAAGTCATTTGATCAGGTTTGGGGGCTTGGAAGATGTGCATGCATTTGAACTATTAAAGATGTATGAGAAAATCGGGGAAGAGATGGATAAATGGCAATGAAAGAGTAAATGTAAGAGAAGTGAAAAAGAAAGAAAGAGGATGAATGAACTCACTACCATAGACTTGCAAGAGACTGCCTATGTATTGATGTGATATTCAGTACAACTTTGCCATACTTTTTCTGTGCAAAAATTAAAAAAATTATTTCTTTCAAGCGAAAAAATTTTGAAGAAAAAATGTACAGAAACAATTGCAAATTTCTGTGTTATAGTAGATTATGTCCGAAACAACTGAAATTTTTGATAAAGTTAGACTGAATGGCTAACATATTTTTTACCTTTCTTATATAATATATAAAGATAAAAAATGTCCCCCTATGAAATGGCAAAATCGTCATAATTATGATTGTATTTAGGTATAGATGAGTTCATATCTGAAGTAACGTGGAATTTTCATCACTAAGATTTGACTAACTTGTCACTAAGAAATACATGAGTTACAATCGCTAACACTCATTTTAATACCTTTTTTGGTTAATTCCTAGTCCATCAGAGGGAAAAATCAAAGCACATCACTCCACCATGTAGTATTACAGGCCAGAATACGAATTTGATACACAATAAATCTTTTTAATTGCTCAACGTATGGGAGTGCACATCATTCAAATATCGGTGAAAAAACATTAATTTGTTCTGAATGAAACTAGTAATTTTTTGCAAAGAGGAAGGCAAATGAATTTTTTCACTAACAAAACAGTCCCTCAAAAGAATTTGAAGTGGTTCACCAAGTAGAACTTGGTAAAAAAATCAGATATTTTGGAGTGAGATTTGTAGATGTGGAGGTCTATTCCCTAGGAAAGCGAGTCTCGCGAGTTATCTGTTTTAGGAGACTTACGAGATCGAGAGTAGAATAAACAATGTTCTAGGCTCGCAGTCGTGTGGTGGCCATCTGATTTAAAGGCTGTCGTCTCTCCAGGGGCTACTTGTGGTCTAGCTGGCCTTCATAAATTATGGGTAGAATGCCAGGGGGATAACTATCAAGTTTGTGCAAGATTTACGGAATTGCTGTATCACAGAAAAATGCCCGTTCTACTACATGAAGTCGTATATAAAATTTTGGAATCAGAGAATAAAACAATAAGAACTGCTCAACAAATCTTTGTATTTTACATATTTTGTAGATTCATTTTTCATTCGATAATTTCGTAAATGTAACAAAATGATAGTCTTCTCAAATAATCGGGAAGGTACTTAATTTTGAGGTTAACTCTTAAAAACTTCGTGATGTCTTCTTTCACAAGATACTTTACATGTATGAAGTAACCATCAAAATATTAGTTGTGTTTACTAACATAAGATTGTTTGATAGCTCAAGGGGACAGTATCGAATGCATTATAAAGTTCACAAAGGAAGTTAGTTTTACAGAATGTTTGATACTGATAAAGTTTAACAAGCCTCAATAAACGGATCCGAATAACAACTGCTAAAGACATCCTTAAATTAAAGCTATTATAATAATTTTGTTCCTTCATTAAAGGCTCACTAAAACGTTGAAAAGAAACAAGCACTCTCTTCACCCCCGTGTAAATAAGTACCAAGAAAGTCTCGCAGCTAAATCATAATTTTGTTCGATAGCGCAAACAAAGCTTGCTCACATTCAGGACCGGGAACATCATTCCCCAGTTCTGGAATTTATTGTTAGATCGTTCAAGCGCTTATCAGATGCTTTCCAGCCCTAATGAGAATTTGTATGACATTAAGCAGAGACTTGAGTTTAGGGCACGGTCCTGAGAGCGTTGTTTTGCGGCGACACTCAGCGTTCTGTTATTTGCAACAAGATGGTAGACTTCACGTGCCTCGCTGCTGCAAAAAATGATGATTTTTTCAATGGAATGTTTCTCCTCAGTAGTTATTGGTAACTAAAAGTGACGACGAATTTCATTAAAAGCATAATTTATTTGAAAATATTGTTTTTATCGTATCCACCGCGAATGCCACCTGTAAATTATTTCCGCGAGAAATTTTTAAACAAAAACAGGAAGTTGGACATGAACCACAAATGGTTTTAGGTAAGACCGATCATTTATTAATATTTTGATGTTAGCCTTGTATAGAAGAAGTAAGCACCTGCAAATTATGTTTTGATGCACTTTTTCCTTTGTTACTATTCCTTTTAGTTTGGTTATTATTTGTTTGTCTCCTGATAGTTTACGAAAGCAATGCCATCTCATTCATTGAAATTACAAGACATACTTTTTTACTTTCCTAGTGGTATTCGTAAAGTAATACGAGTAGTATTGTTTCCCTGGTACTGGTGGTACAAGTACACTAACACTTACGGTATAGAAACACTGACACTGACTGTATAGGTACAGTGATACTGATAATGATAGGACAGGAACACTGGTGCTGATAATGATAGTACAAGAACACTGGTACTGACAATGATAGGACACATATACAGGGTAAAAATAACTTCCTTCTTTCATAACTTTTTGAAACCAAAAAAGGAAGTTATGTTGCCGCACCTTGTACTTGTACTGACACTGACTGCTGTGATACACTGCACTGATCGTAGTGGTACACTGACACTGATGGTAGTGGTACACTGCAATGATGGTAGTGGTACACTGCACTGATAGTAGTGGTACACTGCACTGATAGTAGTGGTACACTGACACTGAGGGCAGTGTTACGCTAACACTGTCAAGTTTCGTGGAGAAAGTGTGATGGTTTTCGGTATGATATCAAGCCAGGGTACATCACCTCTTGTGCGTTAAGTACTAGAGTTAATGCTGTTGTTTACAGGAATGTGTTACAACAAGTTGTCTTAGTTTTGACAAATTCTGGAATTGATACTCCTGTTTTTATGCAGGATAATGCTCCCTACCACAAGACAAAGCTCATTATGGACTATCTTAAGGATCAAGAACTAGAGGTTATGTGGACTGACCTCCTCGGAGTCCCAACATGAATCCAATAAAAAAATCTATGGAAAACTTGAGGACAGATTGTTATGGGAAGAAATTTAACAACAGTTGAAGATTTGTGCATAAAATTGAAACAGTAATGGGTCTAGATTCCAGTTGCTCAGTGTCAAGATTTGCTAAAATCCTGCGTTCGCAGATGCGCCGCACTGGTTGAAAACAAAGGTAGGAGTACTAAATATTAAAAAAAATGATCTGTTATTTGTTTGTAATCGTGTTTAGGTAAAAGCGTTATTTTGTTCCGAAAATTTGGACAATCAAAAAGTATTAAAATATTAAATAACTATGGTGGTATTAGTTAGGCAATCTTAAAATTTGATAAACAGTTCAAGAAATGCATGTCTAGACTCAGAGAAAGTTTCAAAAACATTTATTTACAATTTTTGAAGATTTGGAAGTTTTTATATTCGTTTCTTAATCTTGGTCGGCACTGTATAGTAATAACTGGCAGATTTCTGAGAAATTACTCACTTGAGATGAAAAGAAGAACCAGTGTAAATACTTGTTCTCTTTTCATCTTATTTGAATTGACTTGCTAGAACAGGACGATTATTGCAAGACTATTGCAGATGCTAGCTTCATTCACTTGTGTGTTCAGTACGTTCATCTTTGCGCTTTCCAGCAGCAGTATTTCAGTATTTTTAAGGCTTGAACTGTATGATGCCTTCACAATTTATCTACTTGAATAACAAGTCGCTTCGTCATTTGAATTCCACACTGCAATACAAGTTACTATGAAGTGTAAATTCAAGTGCAATATAATACTTGATACTTAAACAAAAGTTCACTTTTAAGCACAAGGCTTCTTTCTTAACTGTTACCTCAATTTACCACGTGTTGACTAGCACGCGCAAAATGTGAAAAAAATTATTTTTTCCCGCTGGGATCCAAGAAAAGTCTCCCGTGCATGCCAAACTCCATTTTTTCCTATCTTTTTACACAGTGCCGTAAATTTTTAATTAAATACGTACCTGAAGCACGCGAGACACAATAAAAGGCTTCAGAAGAGACCCTCTTCATGTAAGCTTTCTTAACGAGTTAGTGAGAGAATTTTGTGCAGCTCGAGTGTGTTTATTACTGAAGAAGCCTTCATGAATTCCTGCCTGATAGATGGTGCAATCAACGCCTGTCACGACTCTATTTATGGTCTTTAGTTCTTCAGAAACAGCGGGACTTCGGTGGAGACTTGGAGTCCAAGTCTCACCCAACGGGCAACCGAGCACCGTCCGAGCTCTGAGACTGAAGAAACATCACTTTTATAACATTTTTGTGTTTCTCCGCAAAATTTATGAAATTCATAAGGATTATGATGAAAATGTGTGCGGAATCAGTTACTTGCATTCGGTTCAGGTTCAAATCCTCAGCGTTGAATTTTGTAATTTTCGTACCTGTTAATAAAAAATCAACAAGTGCACTGAAATGTCAGTAAAAAACTGATACTGCGTTTGGGATCACGCCAAGGACTACTATAAAATAGTAGTTATAGTAGTCCTTGGATCACGCGTATATCATGAGTGCAACCAAACACGACATGTACACATTACAGAAAATCAAGCCAGTCTCCTACGAGTTGGGTGTGTTGTAAAATGTGGAGCTTCTGCTTAAATGCACTTAATAGACGGCAGGTGCCATCATCTGAATCTAAAACTTCGTATTTTATGGACATGTTTGTTTGGTTTGCCTTCTAACGAAAAAAACAGCAGCATTTCTGACGTGCAAGAAGTTCACTTCAAATTTTTTGCATGCCAGGGAATGCAGGTTTAATTTCTACTTCATTTTAATTAGAACACTTGTAGCCACAGGTAAATACCTGTTGTCTGTTAGCAAATAAAAACATGAAATTAATACGGTATTAATACGTATAGTGTTGTTTATCATACTTGGTACTTAACTATCAATATTTAACTAAAGTATTTTTAGATATATTAATATTCCAAATATCAGTCGCCAGTTTGTGAATAACTTGCACAGTATATTATAACCTCAGGCTGTTCAGAAATGATCGAATGACATTTATTCAGTATATATTAACATACAGAATGTCGTAATTATTATTATTCATTTTTAACCTAGCAACCGGCAGAACTACAGATGAACTTTTACGGACAACAAGCATTTGTTCCAACATCTTTTGTTTCTCCAGTCTGCAATTTCACACAATATCAAGTATCGGTAATGGCCTCTTAATCTAGGGAGTGTTAGTGAAGGAAAAGAAGGAACTTTTTTTGGTGAAGCTTGAAATGTTGTTGAGTCATTGCCAGAGTAACAAATAAATGAACATTTAGTATTTTGATAGGCCATCTGTAGGCTACATCACAATCGACGTAATAACGGACATGTTAGAAATAAACTTTGAAGGAATATGGCATGATTCAAGCACCTTTAATTCTTTTCTTCCATTCAAATTTGACTTCGACATAGAACTCAAACTCTGTTACTGAAGCTATACTGTTACTCTATCGATGTCAGAAAATCGTTTTGAAGTGTTCTATTATTTTATTAATTCAGCCAGTAGGTATGCCAGATTAGTCAGTGATTCGTTCATAACGCATCAATGTTAATATATTTATACAACTACAGAATGAAGCGTAATCTCTTGTTTATTATAAGTATTTTTGATAATGAGTTTGTTTGTGCTGATCATTGCACGCAAATCACTGCCATCTTCTCAGGGAAATAAAGGGCGCGGCAACATAACTTCCTTATTTCAAAGAGTTTTGCTTTGAAAAAAAGAAGTTATATTGCCGCGCCTTGTACAAGCAGTCTTCAGTTCTTACCTTAGTTTCAAGTGCTAATAACTCACGAGCTTCACAAGCCACGCGATGTAAGCCTAGACAAGTTATATAAGACAAATATACTGCAGTTTACCCCATTGACCAATAATAAGAAAATCTTCAAAGCAAGAACAGTCCATCAACTTTCTGACCGATATTTTTGCCTCGCAATTATAGCTGCTGATGTTAGTCACAAATCGCTGATGTTGGTCACAAGTCGCTGATGTTAGTCACAAATCGCTGATGTTGGTCACAAGTCGCTGATGTTGGTCACAAATCACTGATGTTGGTCACAAGTCACTGATGTTGGTCACAAGTCACTGATGTTGGTCACAAGTCACTGATGTTGGTCACAAGTCACTGATGTTGGTCACAAGTTACTGATGTTGGTCACAAGTCACTGATGTTGGTCACAAGTCACTGATGTTGGTCACAAGTTACTGATGTTGGTCACAAGTCACTGATGTTGGTCACAAGTCACTGATCTTGGTCCATGTTCGAGACTGCATGACAATTTCGCCGCCTCGGGTTCAGCCTGGAATGCACATTGCTCTACCACCAGCTTGGTCGACTGGTGAGCGAATCTGCTTGCGAGCGGAAAGACCCGGGTTCGAATCCCGCTGCCGACAGGGTTGACGCGGCTAGAAATACGGCATGGGACTTGGGTAAACGACCGAATAATTATCGAAGTAATTATCCAACCCAAGAATGGGCCAGAAGGTTCGTTCCTATAGCCTCATTCTATTCTATTCTTGTATGTTCTGAACATCTTCATCATTCTGTGTCACCTCCTCACACATGACGCATGATCAACATTCAATTGATGGTTTTACGACAGAGTATTTACGTATTAATGAGCTGATCTTCCAAACATTGATTAATCCGAACTTCTTTAATCATACCAGAGTGTCTAAGAGTAGGCTTATATTAGCTTGTTCGAAAAATACTTTTCGTTTCAGAAATACTGTTTTGAAATCCAATTCTATCATTGAATTTTTATTGTGTTGTAGATAAACTTCACATTTCCCAAAACCAAATTTGTATTAGCAGAAGACTATGGTGACTGTTCGGTGGTCTGCAATTGTTGTTGTCTATTACATCATCCTGAAAGCCAATCAGCCCATAAACGCAGAGGTTTATGTACTGCAATTGACGCGAATAAATGTATGTTTACTTGCGAAAAGTAAGACCTTCATTGGTGGCCAAATTCTGCTCCACGATAATACACGGCTAAATGTTGGCAGTATGACGCTGCAGAAGCTCACAGACTTGAAATACGAGATTTTAACCACTTTCTCCTCATTCACCACATTTTTCACCCACAGACTACCAATTCAAAAGTATCTCGCCATTTTTTAAAGCAAAAAAGCTTTCAGATTCAAACAGAGAGGAATTCAACGTTCAAGGGTTTCCTGGAATTGAAACCAAAGGATGTCTATCAACGAGTTAGAAACCTATTTTCCATCCCTAGATGAATTAGTCTGTTTCTAATCAAGCCAACAACGATCAAATTGGTGGTAATGCATGATTCATACTCACATGTCTCTTGTAAATAATCTACATATATGATATAATAGGCAGTGTATCTCCATCTCTCTGTATCTGTGTGTGTCCGTCCCATTACTTCCTTTCTATTACTGAAGAAAAATTATTGAACTGAAACCAGAACGGGTACGCATGTATTACATAAATTGTATTGTGGATACCAAAGGCTCCGGATCACTATAAAATGCTTAATTTTTCCGTTATTTGCTTCCTTCTCTTACACGGCCATGTTATCGATAGATAAGATAGAGAATGGAAGTTCTCAATATATCCATGAAAAATATTCAAGTTTTGATAGTACTACGGGTAAAACAGAAAAATGTATTTTATTTCATTGATCCTTAATTTTGCCACTTTTAAATCAAAGAATTTCAATGGGTACTATCTGGGCCATGTTATCGGTAGATAAGATACAGAATGGATGTTCTGTGTATATTAATTAAACGTATTCATTTAAAACCCAATAACTCGTCGCAAACCTTTAATGCATTCATCTTTATAATAATTTCAAATCAGTAAAATCTAAACCGTGGAACTTCCACGGGAACTGTCTAGTAATGTTTATAACTCATTCCAAATATCGAAAAGAGTAATGTAGAATAAATTTTAGCTTCCGTTAGAATTTAATAAACAACTAAAGTCTCCTAGAAGCAATCCCACTTCATCACAAATTCCACTATATAATAATACAGAGTTTGTTGCTTGCTTGCTTGCTTGGTTTGTCTCTCTGTGATGCTCTTAAGGATTTAGATAGGAAGAAATTCGGTAGGGTATACATGTATTGTAAGCATTGTATTGTGGATCCTTCAATCCGAAGACAAATCCTTCAAAGTGGAAGCTCCTTCACAAAGTTCGTGTCCACTGGCAAATGAAACGAAATAATTTAGTAAAAACACGTGAATTTTCACGTGTGGTCCTACTACTCGAATAATAATGATATCCACTCGATATTCAATAGCTTTAGAATAAGCTGAAAACATTTCCGGATTCTTCACCGTTTTTCAAGGCGTATCCTGAATACCAGCCTAACTCTAGCTGTAGTTAATTTTGCAAACCAAGCAGCCGTTCAAAACTTTTTTTTACGTGCAAGATAAAATCA
Source organism: Trinorchestia longiramus (assembly GCA_006783055.1). Taxonomy (NCBI): domain Eukaryota; kingdom Metazoa; phylum Arthropoda; class Malacostraca; order Amphipoda; family Talitridae; genus Trinorchestia; species Trinorchestia longiramus. Next base: position 144,974 of record VCRD01000624.1, on the reverse strand, counting down.
ATTTATATCAGCAGACATGAGAAGGAGATTTTAATAATAGAGAAGTGCCTTCAAAGCTACACTAGTGGACTCGTAAAACAGTTCGAGCAGCTGCGCACCTAAGGAATAACAACCTCTAAAGATAACAATATTTTCAATTTGATGGAGCAGGAATCAGGGAAGGGCTCCTCCCTAAATACCGGCTGCCATTATGGTCTTTATTTCAGTTCAGCTTCTCCCTTTCGACGGCCTGGAGCAATCGCTGATAATTCTAAGTTAGCACAAGGATGGACTGCCGTGCACGCTGGCTCGAATACTTCACCAGATCGTGATCGCTTGAGTAAATCCTGTTCCGCGCAGCCGTGGCTAAAGTCTGCTTAGAAATAAGCCCTTCGTTCAGCTCCTACTTTATACGGCTCTGTAGAATTGACGCCCATTCATAAAATGCTGCGTAGCATGGCTACGATATTAGCCTCAGTGAAGACGCCTTTTTTTATCGGGCGGTCAATGAAAATACAGGAACTCGTCGTACGTATATTTGGTGAGGTACAGCAGGACAAGTAGGGTGGCCTAGCACTTTGTGCGTGAGATAGACATTCTTTGCGGTTTTGATGGGAACATTTTACGAGTTCAAGGAAAATTCGGGGGTATGGAGTAACAGTTTCCACTTCAGCGAGCACGTAGGACTAAAATATATAATTTATTTTCAAGTTTGTTAACCCAAGAGAAAGTGAAATGGGATGGTAGAAGCATACTAAAAATGATACATATTAGTTCGAGCATGAACATTGTTTGATCAGAGGCAAAATTGTACTACTTATGCGTTAATATTGATACATCAGTGCTATAAATTACTGTCGCGTAATAAATTTGTTTCAGTTGATATAAAAACACCTGAAGTGGAAGATGGAATACGATAAAGTTTAATAAAAAAGGGGGCCTCTTTCTTGCAGGCTTGAAGTGGACCTACATATATAATTAATGTCCAATGTACCATATTTGTAACCCGATCCCGGCCAACGTAGTTGTGTTTTCATAAATATTAATATTAGTAAAAATGTACACGATGTTTATCTGATATTTACCTTATATAAAGATCCAGTAAATACTAGCTGTTACATTGATGTACTGAGTACGTACTGTGTTAAAGATAAGATGTAGATTACTGTTTACCTAATACAGGGTGCGGCAACATAACTTCCTTTTTTCATAACTTTTTGACAAGCAAAAAAGGAAGCTATGTTGTCGCACCCTGTACTTAACTATTATCATTTACCTACTACTTTTAAATAGGGTACATGTTCCAAATAAATTTGTACAAGTTTATTACCTAACAACGAGCGACTTCAAACATTCCTCCCTCGTCGTAGGTTGTGGTACACGTTATGGTGGACTAATAAACATGTACTTTATCCAGTCTTGAAATGGCATAATCCTGATCCTAGTAAAAAACGTAAAATTAATTTGTATACTAAATTCACGTACAAAAAAAAGCAAAGCGTGCGTGCAAAGAGTTGATAGGGAAATAATCTTCCACTCGATCTATATAAGGAATTTTATGATGATTGTTTTGGGCAATCATTATTACTTTATTTTAATAGACATCAGTTATCACTGAGTCGGAATTCAATTGACACTTTGTATAAGTGACGACTTTGAACGTAAATAATTTAGTAATAAACTATTGTTCGTTGTCATAATCAGTAATCATCGTAATTTTCAGATTGTTATTCTCGCATTAAAATTCAGGTCGCCTCTACCTATTCCTAAGAATTCTTAGTAGCTACTTAAATGAGCAATTACAAATTACATCATAGGTTCTATCTCAAACTTCGTACTATCGAAATCTGTTACAAGAATTAAGCATTTTACGTAATTTAGCCTTACTGACCTACTGTATAATCAGAAAATAAATTTTAGAATTTGCGTTCAAAACAAAAAATCACTCCTGGTTGAATTTGAAAAAAACTGAAATATATTTACTCAGTGCAAGTCATGATATAGACATACATTGCATGTTATATTAAGACTCCACCCACACTCAAGTATTAATGTTTGGCTGCAAGTTGCAGGAGCTCCAAAGAGGCTTATACTCTAATACTAAAGAGGAGGTACTAATCAGATTCGTAATGGTGAGAGAGCTTCACTTGCAAAGTCTGTAGACGTATTAATTCTCTGCCTACTTGTGGTAGGTTTTAGTATCACTACCAATTCACGTGTTTACAGCAAACACAGTCACCTTAGCGTGCTGTGAATACAGTCACCTTAGCGTGCTGTGAACACAATCACCTTAGCGTGCTATGAACACAGTCACCTTAGCGTGCTGTGAACACAGTCACCTTAGCGTGCTGTGAACACAGTCACCTTAGCGTGCTATGAACACAGTCACCTTAGCGTGCTATGAACACAGTCACCTTAGCGTGCTGTGAACACAGTCACCTTAGCGTGCTGTGAACACAGTCACCTTAGCGTGCTGTGAACACAGTCACCTAAGCGTGTGACGGTAACTAGAACTACCTTCAGTAATCGGAGGGTTAAATGATTTCATAAGGTTCTGAAGTCTGAGTATGGTTTCTTTAGACCTCATATGTTAGACTTATGTACTTCATAGGCAATAACCAAGCAAGAATATTAATTTATTTGTTGAGATGATTAATTTCTGCCTTGGTACTTTGATCGTTCATTTTATTTTACCTTGACAGAGTAATAATTGTTTTGAGCTTCATATGATTGCATGAAGCGCCAACGAGCTGCTGCTTGGACTGGTTCTGCGTACTCTGTCGTGTTATACTTCATTTTTAATCCAGCGCCAAACTTGATCAAAATTTGCAGTAAATTTTGATTTTTCCGTGCAATTGTGAAACAACTTATTATTCAAAGTATAACGTTGCATTATAACCTCACATATAGTAGGACGAGGATAGATATTTTTCATTTAGTTCCAATTGACGTCCGTAAGTCGGTGGAGCAAAATGATTGGAATTTGCAAGGCGAATTTGGTGTTAGGAATTTAAACTTTTTTGATAGTGACTAAAGGAAAATGAAGCTTAATGTAAAAATAGTTTAAATATTATGCTAATAATACACAGTTGAAAAAACGGAGTACTTATCAAGTTGTACATTCTCACGGAACTTTTTCCATTTACTTGTCTCACAAGGAAAGGGACAACATAAACATCAGAACTATTTATTGAAAGAAACTAAAAAAATTTGGAAAAAAATGGACTTTGATTATGTTAATGGCGTTACATCAAAGGAAGTTCATCGGCAACAACTGAATGGAGAGTGAGTTCTGTGAGAGATCGGCAGGGCCGAGTTTGTGGTCTCCTTTGAATGCTAGCAAACAAAGACCGTTGCAGGTCACTGAGAGCCACTTTCTGACCGTCAGTAATTAAATGTAAACATTTGTTGACCACAGCAACTGGTCATGGCTCCACACTGGCCTTCCTATTCTCATCAAGTCTTAATGACGCTCAACACATCCAGTTGGAGTACAGTTCACATGTAATGACGCTCAACACATTCAGTTGGAGTACAGTTCACATGTTATGATGTTCAACACATCCAGTTGGAGTACAGTTCACATGTAATGACGCTCAACACATTCAGTTGGAGTACAGTTCACATGTTATGATGTTCAACACATCCAGTTGGAGTACAGTTCACATATAGGACACTCAGCGCACGTTGTACGAGGCTTTGCCGTAGTAAATATTTCGCTGCAGTTCATTTTTGAGTGTTGAAGTCACACCATGCATGGGAATTTATAACTAATCAGTTCGCATCCAAGCTTCAAACTTGAATACAATGAATTTGAAAGCGTGATAAACAGCTTAAATACTTGTCTCGATGATCTTAAAGCTACTTTTAAAGTGCACAAACTGAACATGTCTGGGTAATGATGCAAAAAAGGGGAAGGTTTGTTTCCGATCGATTCAATTTAAATTTATTTAAGGTATTAAGTGAATGTTACTTAGGGCTATAAACAAAACGTGTATCTGTTTGCGGTGAATCAGTGTGGTTTAAATCATGTAATAGATATAAGTAAAATGTCAGTGAATTCAAGGAAACAATTTACAGCAGCTGGATTGGCTCGCACTGATACACAAAATTTCCTGGAATTGCATGACTGCTATCTATTAAAAATTTTTTCCTTAGGGGAGGAATTCGGTAAGCGGATGATCTTTTTTTACCGGTATTTTAGCGTGCAGTTTTTTAGGAGATAGAGTTCTTTGTTGTTTGTATTGAACTCTAAATCCTTCAAAAGATATGCAAACCATTTATTAAAGTACTTAGAGTTTTTGTGCATCTGATAGCTTGGACAACTTCTGTTGCACTAAGGATTGTGTTGGCATGAACCTCAGGCAGAAAACACGTATGTCTCGTAGAAAATTTACATCTATAATCGACTATGTATTTCCATCTCTCTGTCTCTGTATGTGTCCGTCCCATTACTTCCTATTACTGAAGAAATATTATTGAACTGAAATCAGAACGGATATGCATGTATTACAAGCATTGTATTGTGGATAACAGAGGCACCGGATCACTATAAAGCACGTCATTTTTTTCCGTTATTAGCTTTCTTCTCTTACACGGCCATGTTATCGGAAGATAAAATAGAAAATAGAAGTTTTGTATACATTCATGAAAAATATTCAGATTATTATAATGCCGCGGGTAAAAATGAAAAATGTATTTTGTTTGATATCATAGATTCATAATTTTATAACTTTTTAATCAAGGAATTTCAACGGGTACTATCTTGGCCATGTTATCGGTAGATAAGATGCACAATGGAAGTTTTGTATATATTAATGAAAAATATTTATTTAAAGCACTATAATTCATTGTAAATCTTTAATGCATTCATCTCTATAATAACTAGTAAGACCCGTGCAAATTCCACGGGATGAGAAATATACTGTTTCATTTCTTCTGATGCGTTGTCTTTGCAATTAATTTTGCCTTAAATGGTCAACTTTCCCAGGATTCATATTTCCAATTTTCTGCTTACATCTTTCTCTTTGGTTTTGATGATAATTCAGTCTGTCTTCTTCATTTATGTTCTGTTCTCTTTACTGAAATAAATTTCTCTGGCGCTCAAGGTACTGTGCCCGCTGTACCTCATCCATATTTTCTCTTCTTTGCTGTGATAAATTCCTTTGCTGCTCGTGGTACTTTTCATGTTGTACATCGTTCATTGCAGCTCGCCTCACTTGCTGACGTTGCCTCTCCCTCTCAAGGATTTCCTGCCGTTGTTCATTCCTTATTCTCTGCCTGTAGAGTCTCATTCTATCGCGAGCAGCTTCCAATCTTCGCTCCATTGTGACAGTTTTTTATGTAAGTTACGGTTCTTTGATTAAATATATGTCGTATCAATTAGGAGAAGTTTATATAAAATGTCAACATATCAATGCATGTAAATGCCATCTTTTGATGTTACACTGCGGAATTCGGTAGCTATGATACTGCAAACTCGACGAAAGCGTAACGTACTAACTGAGGAAGGAACAAGCAGAATTATAATAAGTTATCAAATCAGTAAAATCTAAACCGTGGAACTTTCACGGGAACTGTCTAGTATCATAAACGTCAGGTGAAAATGTTCTTCAGATGAAAAACAAGAACGTGATGAAGGAAACCTGAACATCGGAAAAAAACAGTGATGTCATGTACAAAATATGAACATCAGGTAAAAATAAACGTCAGAATGAAAACATGAACGTCAGAAAGAAAATATGAACGTCAGAAAGAAAACATGAACGTCAGAAAGAAAATATGAACGTCAGAAAGAAAACATGAACGTCGAATAAAACTACACTTCAGGCAAAAAACATGATAGTCAGATTAGGTGAAGAGTTCGCGAAAAATTTCCCCCAATTCGTGTTTTCGTGTGAGCGACTCGAAAAGAATGTAACGAGTGTAATCTGTTGCCTATATTAATGATAAACCTATTTGAACGTATTTTCATTCATGTACAATATAAATTAAGTCTTTTAGGGCTGCGTGATCAAAATGCTTTCATTTCATTTGTCAATCAATGGAATATTGGACTTTAATATTACTTGATCTGAGACGCTTTTTGTCTTGCATACCAGGAATAAAAATGGTTTGGCAACTAACAGAATGCTGGACTTTAAGTTGCTCAATTGGAGTCACATTTCTATTTATTTTACGACAAAAGATTACTCAGGTAATAAAATATTCGGTAAATTTCTGCTTTGATTTTATGCTTTAAATCACGCAGTCAAACTTGAAACTAGGGAACAAATAGTATCGTGGTTTTGTTTCTTATGCCTTTATTTATTCATTTGAAGTGAGTAGTTTTTTGTCCCGTGCTAGTATTTCTGTCACTTAGTTTAATGAAATGTTAAAGTTCTAAAGTGACAGGTGTTTACAAGAAGGCCCTTACACTATCTACTTCCTCGACTTCAATTTTAAAATATTGAAAGTTTCATTTTTTAGTCCTCTGCACTTAACCCCATTAAATTACTTGTTTTATCACTGAAAATCTATTCTGTGTGAGAAATCGATTTGACGAGGTGGTGAGCTGATTTATCTTGTGAGGCATGTGCGAGTAGTACAAGTTGAGATATAAGTTTTAGTGACACAATTGTATAATTTAAATTAGAAGTCTGTCTTCACCGTTCGCCAAAAATCTTTCAATTAACCGTGCGTCTACATTTTTCAGGCTTCTTAGACGATATTCTGAGACGAAGAGCTGAATCTTCTCTTCAATTCCCATTAATTTAGGAGTAATCAAGTACCAAAATGACACCATGGACCCGAGAAGCAAATAAATGGTATACAGAAACACAATTCGTTTTTTCTGTTCTTCACATAGAAGTGAAGCCATTTTTTTAATGGGTTATTGCGTATCTCAATTGAATTCATGAAAACGTTTCTGTAAAGCTTGTACAAATACGCAACCCATGTGGTTGACACAATCTTAACTTACTCGGCACCTAAAGCATCCAACCTTACTCTTTCTTTTCATGTACAACTCGTATGTTTCTTTGAAAGATGTAGTTGATGTGACTAACGCACCATGCAAACATAGCACATGATTGCTCATGAGACATGGCTTGCAAGGCTGAGGCAATCTCACGCTGCTTAGCGCAATAGCACTGTGGAATCCCAGCCAGAATTGCGTCGAGTTACATTGCCGAGCCTGGGCAACTTCTTGTTATGCGTGATCTGAGCTGATCCTCCTTCTGATCCTTTCCTAGCTTTCCTGAGCAGAGCAAGCTGGTGGATTGTCGCACTGGAGAGTTTTGAACAACTCTTATGCATGCCATGTCCGTACCTCCATTAGCTTTTTCAATTGTGAGAAACTTCGTGTTTTAAATGCTAAGTTTGGAATACGCCTCATGTGAGCCAACGCCGTTCCTAAAATAGCTTTTCCAATTGTAAGAAACTTTAAGTGTTTCAAAAGGCTAAATTTTGAATACACCTGTGTGCCATTCCCGTACCCCCATTAGTTTTTGTAATTGTAAAAAAAGTCAGTGCTTTGTACTGGGGAGTTTTAATAACAATCCTAACACCTGGTATGCCTGTACAACCATTACTTTCTGGAATTGTAAAAATACTTGTGCTTTATGTCGTAAAAATATTTGCTTAAGTCTTTGTTTTAATAGTTTTTGTTTTTGATTCTTTGTGAACCTACTCTGTGATTAATATTTGGCCTTCATAAAGCAGCCTTTGAGAAATGGACTATATGTAGTCCCGCCTTTGGAATATCAGTGCGAGGAAAAAATGAAGTTATTTATTGAGTCAAAACACACTGGAGTGATTAGAAGTAACCGTCGATAGAGTGATTGGATGCAGATTTTTATTAAATCGGAGAGTTTCTTTTCTAATTTATTATCCGTGTGGAATTGTTCTTATTTATCACGTGTTAAAATTCCTAAAAAATTGCTAAATATCAGTTTGATATTACTTCTAAGATAATGATTACCATTTATTTAGAAAATTTTAACACGTAGTGAAATTGAATAAGCGAGGAAGCATATTTTTATGTAAAAAAAATAATTTACCCAATAAGATTATAGTTACAAGACAGAAATCAGCGACCGTACATCAGCGTGCAGCTGTACAGCACGGGTACAGCAGGTCTGCACAGTGCACAGCAGGTCTGCACAGTGCACAGCAGGTCTGCACAGTGTACAGCAGGTCTGCACAGTGCACAGCAGGTCTACACAGTGCACAGCAGGTC
>VCRD01000624.1:120154-132088 GCA_006783055.1 Trinorchestia longiramus | reverse complement strand
AGGCCTAGACAAGGCAGCTACAAGGCAGTTTTGCATGCGCTTCTCACTCCTCAGTACGACACAAACGCATAAGCAACTGAGCGTCTATGTCACATCATGAAATGTGCTACAACGAGACAAAGAAAAAAGTGAGTATTTCAGGGCTGAATAAATAGTGCACTGGGTCATAGATTAGGTGTCTGTCTTTATCTACAGGCTAGCGGGACTTTAAATGGACTGAAAATACATTGCAAATTTGGCTTTGTATTAATAAAGCCTCCGTTTTGTTTTTACGACGTTACAAAGGTGGAACTATGAAAAAATGTACGGGCAAATGTTGATTTCTGAAGCCAAACTGATATTTAGTGCAAGAACTTCACAAATTTTCAGTTAGCACAATAATGGCTTAAATTCTGAACAATGTAAAACAGAGCTGTGCTAACTAAAGATCAAAATCAATGCAACAAATTATTCTGTAAGTCGGTTCAAAAGATAACAATATTTAGCCCTGTAGTTTACACAATTAAACATTTGATGTTTTGAGGCTCGTAATTCAATATTTTTGACATGTGAAACGTGTATAAATGATTATTTGACTTAAGAGTCTGCGCAATTAAATACCTGGTAACTGAAGCATGCACAAGTGACTACTTGACAGCTGGAGGTTGCACAAATAAATATTAGTTTAAAAACTGCATCTCCTTTTTTATTAAATACACCAAGCCTGAACTGATGTTTCACTTGTAACGAAGTGATGAGTGGGTGTGTTGGCTGATGTCACACGTTACGCTGGTCAACGTTGGAAGATGTGGAGCTGGCGATTTTACCAAAAGTTGCGTCAGCTGGAGCTGATGATGTTATCTAAAGATGAAATTTAGCTAAAGCTGAGAATTAGCCCTAGTATGGACGTTCATAATCACCCATTAACGTGTTTACGTAACTATCAAACAGGCATAGACTTTATAAACTGTGTAACTGAATTCTTAAAAATCATTTTGAATTGTTGATGTGATTAAAATTATAATCTACTGATAAAGTATCGTAAAGTTAATTATCATTTCATTAGTAAGTTCTATCACAAGCTGCTCTCTGGAATATTCATATCGAACAGAGTTGAATTACGACTTATTTTATTGAAGTCAATATTTACCGAACAGATTTTACCTGCCGCCATATGGATTTAACAGTCTCTCAGTAAAGATACCGTAGCGGTGGTCAGTCCTCTCAGAAGACTCTTCATGGTGAGTTTTAATGGAACATCTCAACTTTAATAACAAATACAAACTCAAGGATGGAAGGCAATTTGCTTCTCGTATTTTCTCGTCGGACGAACGAGCGAAGCAATTTCTGCAGCGCGGCGATCTGTCATCAGCAGACTGGCCATGGCGAGTAGGTTTTGTCCGCTTCGCCTTATGAAGAACTTTGACTTTGCTGGACTAAATGCTGGTGATATTTCATGAACTATATGGCTCCAGTATCCATAGTGGCTTCTGCAATGGATGTCAGACACGTGTGTAGAAGTAAAGTTGAATTAAGTATGAGAGCGATGATGCTTTCGAGGTGTTTTTCTTGAACGTGAGACAATGATATGGTACCTAAAACTTGAGCTGATGTTTATGCAAATGATATTCGAATGAAAATTAGCCTCGGATGCATTTAGGTATCAGAGAAACGTTACGAGTAACTTGAAGTGTAATTAGCAAGTAATAATTTAGGCGTGGTCAAATACTTGAAATATTTTAGATAAATACTTGAGACGAACATCCAAAGGATGAAGAAATGCTCAAAGAAATAATTTTCCTTTGATCAAATGCGCAATTCATTAAAGTCTACGAAAATATCTTGGTTCAATTGCCGGAGGATGTTTTGACTCGATATAAAATTTAAAATAAAAACTATCAACTTTTGTAAAAGTTTTTCACAACTGGGGCCTTAAGAATTAAACATTAATGTATTTCCTTTCTTCAAGCAGTTTTTTCAGCTGAATGAGAGTGCGCTATGTACTGGAAGAGATGCTTGTGAGTTCTCTCGCTCTCGAGAGTTTTCAGTCATTTCGTGAACTTTTAAAAACCTATTCCTATCTTTAAGTTGTTTTTGTTGATAAACAGACTGCTTATACATACAAAAACCTGCAGTCTCTTGCACAGGACACGGTAACTTCCTTTTTTTGTGCACTGAAAACTTATGAAAAAGGAAGTTATGTTGCCGCACCCTGTATTATATAAGGTTTGAACACTACATCATGTTCTTATACTGATTAGGTGACCTAAAAGTATGTTGCGAAAAAAGAATAGCTTTATATGGGTAAAATATTTTTTGTGCATATATGCTATGGCCGAAAAGCCGATGAACTTTGGACAACCATAAAATCTTCGGCCATTGTAAGCAAAAGTTTACGAGCAATAACAAATTACTAATTACCTGTAACTTGTTAGCTCAGCTTGGTGTTATTAGGTGTAGCAATTGTAACAATGTTTAATTCAGGGCTAGAAGGAGAGATAGACGTGGCAATACCTATTCGATTTTTCTGGAACAACTATTTGTACAAAAGTGAAACTGAATATCACGTATTATACGACCCATGTGAGGGTAACACAACTTTAGTTCATATTAAATTTCTAGGTTTTTAAAAAAAATTATCATACTTAAATAGAGTCTATCCAGTTTCTTTAGCTTTGTCTCTACAAAACTCACAAGGTAAATTTTTTTGCGATGAACGTTTTGAATTACAGGAAGGAGTTAATTGATTGAAGGTGACTTTGTATCGCGTTACACTCCATCTTACCTCCCCCAATCTTTCCACTCCCCCTCCCCCACACAGGGGTTAGGGGGAGTAGCTGCGGTACCTGAAGAGGCTTCATTGATGAAAGAGTCCCCCAAAAGGGGGTCAGGGAACCCGATACACTTGTAGGCAGACACTGAAAAGAGACACTGAGTAGAAAGTCTGATGTGAGAGTCTGGAAAGCGCGAGTACCTGTAGAAGAAAATTAAATTAGTGCAGCTTCAATAAAACTGGAGTATTTGTCGCTCTCCTATAATGTTGAAATTGTTGTTGGTATTTTTTATACTCAAGTCGTTCAACTATAAACCTTTCACTTATTGTTCAAAGAATATAAAGAATACCATAAGTTAACATCTTTGATAATTCTCATTGTGCATGAAGTACCTAAAGGAACATTGAACTACCCTTGTAACAGGGTAGTAAAGAGCACAACTTTGATTCAAAATGAGACGAATCTGCGATAAAGACATCTAGAGTCAGTCCGTGTTTACATTCCGTACCACTGTTTGGCTAGGAACTGTAACGTCTGGTTAAAGACTGTAACGTATGGCTAGGAACTGTTACGTCTGGCTAGGAACTGTAGCAGGCTGTGCCTAGAAGACGTGTGACACAATTGCATAACTCTTCTTCTGAAAATGGCTTTCCATATTTTACCTATTCGTGGTAAATTGCAGAATGAATAAGGAACAACTCAATATAGAATTTTGTCATATACACAAAATAATTTGGAGAACAAGATTCTTACCATACTTGTTGCTTGTTGCTGGAAATACAACCACTAACTGGCTTCCAGCGAGCCAGGAAACAGGAAATAAATTTTTGAAATCTCTCAAAAGCTTTCAGTTGTTAAATAACAGCTTTTCTAGCTTCAATGTAGTAATAACTACTTTGTTTTTTGCGTACCAATCTACTAGATCATCTGTAACGTGGCTGTTCACTGACTATCATGCTCTTCAATTCAGCGTCATCACTAAGTATTATACACTTCAGTTCAGCATCATTTCACAGTTTTGCACTGGTCATTTTTGAATGTGAATCCATCCTATTCCTCTATCAGAAACTGATCAATTGGAGGGTTCGGTAAATCAACATCAAATAGAGTGGCAAGTATCTCTTGTCGAATCGTTAAATATTCAAAGTATGAGATGGCGTAATATGAAATCCTAGATGCTGCAATGGACGATTTGAAAGCTCTTTTTTTATTTTTGTATCTCTCCCTACACTGTGTAGATAGAACACTTGATGCTGGATTTACATAGAGTCCATTTCTGGGAGATCAATTGCCGTACATAACAGAGCAGAGTGGAGGGGCACTCAGCAATACATTTATTTCAGTAAGACACAGATCCTGTTCCCTAGCTCGGCCCAAAGGGAATATCATTAACGTCCAATGAAAATGAAGCAGAAGCTCGTCAAGGTTTCCCTTTGATGTGCTGGTCTGTGACCGCTGTGAGTCTGGTATGTCTGAGGGACTTTGAACTGCCATCGAAAAGTGGTGCGATCTCAGCCGATCAATGGCATCACTTTCTAAAGCACAGCGCAAGAGTTACGAGGCTTCAACTCTCTTGTCCAATTCCAGCGACGAGTTAATGAGAATTATTCAGCAAGTGAGTCCGACTGGAACGACACAGGTCGAGTAATTTGTAATCAGACAGCGAGTGTTCGATGCCGATGTCTGTCAAACAACACTTGATTTTATTCGATTCTAAAAGGTAAAATTCCTTCCCAGTTTTTTGAGCTTTTCATTTAGAAAGTTAATTATTCGAGACAAAAGACAAACTTCAATGACGTAGATGTAGGAGCTTTCTTTGTGAAATGTATGCTTCCGTTTGTGAAGCTGAAGTGAAAGGCTAGGTGACACTATTTTTATAGTAGCTATACACTGCAAGTTCCAAAACTTTATAGTATTAAGACACAATTCACAAATTCGGGTCAAATCTCGACACATTCCTGTTCTGTCAATGTGGAATATTTAAAGAATTTTAGGCTCAAAAGCTCAAAAGAAGAACTTTAAGGAAACTTAATCTTTTGAACATTTTTGACTATCTTTTGTTTCTTATATCAAGGGTTTTCCCAGCAAAGAAGAATGTTCATTTTCACAAATCATCGATGTTAAGGAAATGGTACTTACTATGACCTGTTCCATAGATCTCTAACACTATCTGATTCTTTCACATCCCTGGAGCTGGACAGTTGGCGGCGGTGTATAAATTCAATCATAGGACTTTATAATTTCTGCTAAACATAATTTATGCCGAACCTGTTTGCCAGCGATGAAATATTATTGCAGGCAATGAAGCATATAATTGATGATCTCATTGAAATCCTGAGTGGAATATTTTTAATTCAGTGTTAATAAGTTGAACGCATCCCTGTAATGTGAAATGTGCTGCTAATTTCAAGATTTGTGGATTTACATCGAGAGATTGAAAAAAATAATTAATTAATCTCGTACCCCATTTGTATTACAAATTAAGTTGCTGTGTCTTTTGTCAGATTGACTGACAAAAGACAATAGATGTTGAATTCTCAAGGTTTACCTCTTTTCCAAAAAAATTTATACAAATGTACTTTAGTATTTCAATTATGATTATAGAAAATATGCGTTAAATTACATATTGTTTTGTTATTCATTGCTGGTCCTCTCTATAAGCAATATAAGAAAATTATGATGAATAAACATGACACAACAGAATTCATTCAGAATTTTCCCTCGAACATCAGCCCCTAAACTCGTACTTGAAAAAAGAACAGATATTTCAACAATGAAACCGTGCTGCATGCTTCAGAAATATAAGAGTGAAGATATGCCACAAATACACTGAATACAGAGACATACAGAATATTTTTTGACTGCAACAGAGTAGTTTTATTCTTGAGCAGCAGTAAAATAAGATTAAAACAATAGACTCATTTTTTGAATCAGCATATCAAAACAGTAGAATCATTTATGTATCAGTACACTAACTCAATAGACTCATTTATGACCCATTTATGAATCAGGATACTAAAACATTGGAATCATTTTTGAATCAGTATACCAAAATACTAGAATCATGCAATCATTTTTCCCAGCTTCCTGTTAATTATTATTATAATTATCGTTTTATTCGCTGTACACACTCATAGTTTCACAGTTTCACATGGAGCTTAATTCAAATATTCATTGATATTTAAATTTCTTCATTTGTCATATCATTCTGAAATGTTTTCTAACACTACTAATATAACACTGGAACTTTAAATGGCACACCCAGAATATAAACAAGTTCTGGAAAAATGTTGCAAGTAAACCATGTATTTATCCATTATTTCCCAGCAAAATTAGTTTCCAGGGAATATTTCTTGTATGTGTCGTACCGGAATTAATGAAGGGATACCGGTATTTTAAACGCACAGGAGAGATCATAGTGGATATAAAACACAATTTTCGTTTCATGAAATACGAAGAAAATTTGAAATCCACACTAGAATAGGAAGCTTCCAGGCATCAATTGATTGGTACCCTTGAAGACTATGTAAAAAGGAAACATCATTATTGATAGCTATGTATGTGTGCAATTTTTGCCCCATGAAAGAAATTAAATGCATAAATCTACTGATGAAAAGTGAACTGAACTGGTGTACCTAACACGCTGGTCATGTTGAAATACAGCAGAACATTTTACTGCACCACTACTCAGCTAGATGCCCCTGGCTCTCGTAAATTGGCAAAATTTTGTTCATTTTGTGCCACAAATACCGAAAATCTTATCACCGATGCAATTTAATTGCATACAATTTTGATTTAAACATTTGGTACCCCATATTATGGCACCCTGTTTAACATACCAAAATTACAGCGTTGTACGAGCAACACACAAACCAGGAAAATATTTCAGTCCACCAATATGTGACACTACTCGCTACCTCTCACAAAAACCTTATTCCCTACCGACTAATGTCCCTCATGAAAACTAAAAAGTAAATACAGTTCATTCAATCATCGGAAACAGAATATGTAGTTAAAAGCTACCAAAATTGTTAGTTATCGAACTGAAGACTTATGGCACGATTTGAGACATTTTTTCAGTATACAAGTTGGATGTTTTATCTTGAAGGGGACAATCACCTCTCTTTGAAAATTTTATAACTGCAGCGTCCTGTAATTAAGGAAAAAAATTAGAAAATTTATATCTCCATTGAATTTATTGGAACATCTATAAAGCAAAATGTGCTGAAGTACATGTTGATATACGTGTGCAGAATATATTACGTAAATCTAAAATTCTCAGTTTCGTTGGGCACGGAGTACATTTCTCAGCCTGAGCTATGCAGTTGGCGGACACTCTAGTCCAGAGGCAAGCACTTCTTACTATTCTGCCTCCCTACTTTTTGATCCTCCGTGTAATTATTTTCTTTGGACGCTGAGGCTTTGTAGCTCTGAGGCCATTTGTTGTGGTGTCGGCGGAGGATGTGGACTCTTGAGTAAATATTTAGGTGCCCCAACAGAGCAGCTTTGTCCTTTCTCCTCTCCCGGGAATTCTGGGTTGATTTTACGCTCGCTTGTTGTGTACTCCTTCTCAAGTAACTAGGTCATTCTTGCGAGCCCAGAGAGAGGTTGTGTTTCAAATGGGAGTGAAGTTTTGCTGTGAAAAATTGAGAACCAGCAACGAATTCAGCACTTCTGTAAAATAGGAATGATTTTTAGACTTGGTCTCAGTTGGTGACTGTTTTGATTTTCTACCAATTTTGTCCCCCGTCGTCCTCCGTTTGCGATAAAATGAATTTCAAAGTTTTTTTGTGCCCAAAATTTTACCCTGGAATAAATCGAAATTTTAAAACAAATGCAAAAGCGTATGTGAAGTAACAGCCGACGTTTAATAAGTCAGGATCTCGTACCTACCATGCCATCTGTTGAGAACTAAGTTCTTTTATTATTATTATGACTTAGATTTACTTACTTTAAATGATCTACCAGAGTACCAGTAAGTCATCAGAAATGCCCTGGGTTATTAGACAGATTTATTAACACGTTCTCTAACTATCAAAAGATTTCTCTTTATCGATCGTTCTATTGAATTTCTACCCAAAAACTTCAGCCCATATTATGACTAAATACTATTTGTCGTATTCACGACTACTGTTATTGAGTGACCAAAAAATCAAAGTAAGTAACTGAATTTTATTTTCCTTGGTTCTGAATTACCGTATGCCAAGTGAGTTTACCACTCTCGTGAGTGTAGGGCTCGAGTCATCGTGCGTACTAGAACATTTATTAATTAAATCCTGATAGTAGGAGCCATGCAGTTTTATACTACTGTCTTTAAATAAAAAGACGTCGGGAACGGAAGAACTGAGAAACCTTCTCTTTTTCCAGTTATATATTCATCTCTATGTACGCCTGTCCTCCTGCATGCGGGGGAAATTACCTGTATGCCATATCAAGGTAACGAACGTAGTAACAGGAAATATAAAAAATTAATCTGAATTTTAGAAAACTTATCGAGTTTCAAGAAATAAGGACGACTGGAGAAACCTAAACGTTACATTCATGGAAAATTTGTGGGTGGGAATTAAAAAATTGAAAAGGAAATGAGTCTGCGTGGGAATACAAAATTGAAATAATATGAGTCAGAAAAAACATTTTAAGGAGGAAAAATTGAATTCAGGAATTCAGTTCCTTGTGTGTCTCAAGGATTAGCAATGTGGCGGGCCGGTAAGATGCAGTTGCGGTAGAGAATTGTTTCGAAAAAAGTTAAATTAGTTTTTGTGTATTGTTACATGTTATAAAGAGCTCAGAGCAAACACTGCCTGTCAATGAGGATTCCCACAAGGAAAATGGGAAAAGGAGATTCCCACAAGGAAAAGGAAGACTGCCACTAATGACTAACGTGACTAACGCCACTAATTTGACTACACTAAAACCAAGTTATTTTCATCATCATTATTTGCATCGTAAACAACTTGTAGTGCTTTTTAGAGCATTACTTCATTATATTAAGTATTGCCCCGTTATTTTTGTGATTCTCATTGATGTTTTCATGCATGTATAAACGCTTCAAATATTAAATTATAACTCCAATTACTACGAATAACAAGACAACTGTAATCAAGAAAACGTTTTGAGTTGACTTTTTTATCGTCGTTTCTATTCGTAGTATGTCGACTACTAATATTCTACACATATTTTATATTCTTCTTATACATAAATTTGCTCGATAATTAAGCAGAACTCGAACACATTTAAAATTATTTGTGTTACTCTCAGCGGTTTTTGACTGCAGAAACTACTGTTATTTCGAGTTTTTCACTTTATTTTAATACTTCCTGATGTCATTTTTCAGTACTGTTTTCATGAAAAAATAAATAAATGATTGATTTATAAGGAAAAACAGTTTGCAATTTATTATCGTCATCGTGCCTCATAATAGTATGTAAAACACACGCAACACTTCGGTCAACGCATCGTAGACAAAACACTAAAACTTTGTAGAAAAAGGGACCTTGCAGAAAATGTCCTTGTGTTTGTTACAAGCTAATTCATGTAAACAGAAGTAGTAGGTGTTAAGTTTTAATTTCAGTGATGTCAGTTAGCTGTTCCCTGATTGTAAGTCTGCTAGAAACATTGCATTTGTGGCCACAGTGGCAGACTTATGTGAGTGATGATCAGATAACCTAGCTAGGGTCATTAAAGACCTGACGAGCGACAATATTATTTGGTCTATGAACAGCACTACCGGGAGGTCCACGGCTAGTCAACATGATAAAAAATAAAAATATAAAGCATTCGTGCTCAAGCTGAAGTGAAAGGGTGAAGAGATAGTGCTCGCTGGGGTACAGTTTTTTATCCGGTTCTCTTTACAGTATTTTAAGTCTAACATAATTACACTTTCGGTCGTTTTTGCACAAAGAATAATGGTTAATTAAAAACATAGTCGTACTGACTCTGAAAATTATGAGCGTGTGTTAGTGTGCTGCGGCATTTCATCTCCTTATTAATTTTTGTGGAAAGAATATAATCAAGAAGCATAAAATGAATACATGATTAAAGAAAAATATATTAGATACAACAGTTTGTACCATGCATCAAAGCTGATACAAATTTTAATGTGTGGAAGGGAATTTAAAGCTGATTAATATTGAGGAGTACCGTATACAGGATGACCCAATAAAAATTACCAGAATTTTTTTTTATTATACATGGGTATTCACGATACCGAGACATAGTATTAAAATGTCGGGTACATTCTTTTGAGTCA
Source organism: Trinorchestia longiramus (assembly GCA_006783055.1). Taxonomy (NCBI): domain Eukaryota; kingdom Metazoa; phylum Arthropoda; class Malacostraca; order Amphipoda; family Talitridae; genus Trinorchestia; species Trinorchestia longiramus. The sequence continues at coordinate 122,086 of VCRD01000624.1, read as the reverse complement.
CTATGTATAATGGGTGACAACGGCTAGTCACTACTACATCAACTTTCAGTCCTAGTTTCCAACTAGGATAAACCTGATGACATTCTGGACAGTATGTACAATGAATACAGACTTGTGATTTGGATTCCCTTTGTTTGCTGATAATTACTTGAATGATATTCGAAGTGGATAATCATTAACATTTTAACGCTTTATTAAAAAGGACTCCACCCTCCTCTCCTTCCCCCTCACAAAAAATAGTTGTTAAGTGTCTGGATTGAACAAGCTGCGGTGTCCGCGTAAAGTTACGATGAATTACCCTATTAAATTGAGGAATGTTGTCATGAGGACATTAAGTTGAGGTAATTCTCTTAATGGAGTCGTAGAGAAAATAAATGGAAAGAATTATCGAGTCAGATGCTAGGTTACTTACTAGGTTACAAAAAATATTTAAACGTGGGCCTTCAATGAAAAAAATAGCATTGAAATAACAAAAAACGAAATCATTATTTCATATTCCAACATGCGTTACCAGGGGCAGTCTTCTTTTTACTTTTTGAAAAAAGCTTACTTTTTGTAAGCGTGCTGAAGTGCTACGAGGCACTTTTATCAAGCTCTCTGTGAGCCGAGCATTGACGAGTATATCTTAAATATTCAAATAATTCCTCATGGATTGTTCATAGTTAGCTTAATCTTCTTTATTGCAACTCAACATCTTCAGGGAAGTAAAATAACGTAACTGAAAATAAAAAGTATGCTCAATTTAGGTCTTACAAATCTACATGAGAATATATTTCATTAATTATATAATATATATATATATATATATATATATATATATATATATATATATATATATATTTAATATATTTTAGTGCAAGTTCTGAAGTAAATCACGGTACAGTTTTGTGTACTCCACAGGAAAACCCAAGAATTTCCTCTGATTTCCCTGATATTATTATTATTATTTCCCTACAGTTATTATTAGGATATTATCGTGATTGATTTTCTTTGCACTACAATGCTGTGGCGCTGATGCTGAACAATGTCCAAAGAAGCATCACTGATGTTAGATTTGGGTTGTGTAATGATGTCATCAACCACTGGAGAAGGACCCAGCAGTGTAAGCAGGCATTTACCTATCATATGATGTATATCCGTACACATACTTATCAGATGTTAGCAGTTTTCTTGCTACTCGCCTCCATAACACATACTGTATGTACACTATGTTGTACCTGATAACCAAACTTTCGAGTTTGTTCAAGTAAACAACTCCACACTTGAGAATAAAAAATTGAAGGAAAATAGAAACTGAAGCTGGATAAATCCGAACCCTCGATCTAGTTCACATTTTGTCTGTTTACAGAGCTCAACGCTTCTGCTACCACGGAAGGTAATGACGTCAGTCTGGTAAACATGTTCTTTGGCATGAGGTTGAGTTTGCTGAAGTGCTGTCATTAGAAAATGGTTCTAATGAATCATGATACCTTTCGCAAATGGATAAGAGCGAAGGGTGGGCTACAAAATCACTATTCCAGTAAATTATTTGTGATTATTGAAATAGTGATGATGATTGCAAGGAAGATTCAAGGACGCATGACGTCTTTTTAGCGCTGAATTATAGTTTATTTAACTGAGTAAAACTAATGAATAAACACCAAAAAAATTAACACTCACTTATCGTTACCAATAGAAATGGAAGCAGATCACTAAAAAAACTCGTGATGTTGTCATTGCCGAGGTAGGTTCTGAAGTGCCAGACGAATGTTGAGTCATGGCAGCGTCCGAAGGAGGTGATCTATCACTAGGAAGACTTTTATTGAGTCATGTTGTACTGCTCAAGTTGAATGACGTGCAGGCGGTTGGGGAGTGTGCAGGTAAACTGTGTGTGAAGGGACGCCTCTCACGGCTGTTTGCTAACACAGCAGCTGACACAAAGCCAATCTTAGG
>VCRD01000624.1:94818-111584 GCA_006783055.1 Trinorchestia longiramus | reverse complement strand
GACTTAGTCGATCATTGGATCATCAGAACACGTTTTGATGCTTTGAAAATATTCTAAGTTAAGACTTGTCATCGGTATAATTTTTGTTTTGGCCAATTCCAGAGATAACTATCGATTATGTTTCAGATTTTCCAGGTGCTATTCAGATTTAAACTAGATATTTACTTCCAAAAAATGTGTGAAGCAATTAGCTCCCAAATTTAGAAAATTTAACTACCTTGCATGCAAATCTCTGCTTTAAACATTCAAATGACGCATTTCAAATTTTACTCAGGCCGAATATGGTTCTGTTTACCTACGAACTATGACTGAGAAGCTAAGAATTAGCGGAATCAGGTTCACATACTCTTAAGCTTAGAGCTTTTAGATTACGATGATCCTAGCAGGTAATCTATAAGACATATTAGACTCACAACACTGCAGTGACCGCAAACACGAGGGAGGAGGTTTTGTTCAGGGACCTATTATCCTGATTGTGATCTTCAGTGTCCAAATGAAGCGTAAAACAGCGGGTTTTCGCTGGGTGCACAACAATGCTTGGATGGCAAACTTTTTCTTCGAATCGTTTGCGCTGATTCAGGGGAAGTCATTACATCATTCTGATGAATAGCATAATTTTGTAAACTTGTTATGGTTTTTCTAGGTGCACACCATTTTTAGTGCCATAGCGCAATTTAGAAGATAAGTTATCTGCATATATAATCGGCTATGTATCTCCATCTCTCTCTGTCTATCTGTGTGTGTCCGTTCCATTACTTCCAATCTATTACTGAAAAAAAATTATTGAACTGAAATCAGAACGGGTATGCATGTATTACAAGCATTGTATTGTGGATACCAAAGGCGCCGGATCACTATAAAATGCTCCATTTGTTCTGTTATTAGTTTTAATTTTTTACATGAACATGTTATCGGTAGATAAAATGGAAGTTCTGTATATATTCATGAAAACTATACCGATTCTGATAACTACAAGTAAAATTGAAAAATGTATTTTATTTTATAGATTTTTATTTCAACGAGTACTATCTGGGTCATGTTATCGGTAGATAAGATGCAGAATGGAAGTCCTGTATATATTATTGATAAATATACATTTAAAGCAGAATAATTCGTCGTAAATCTTTAATGCATTCATCTTTATAATAATTTCAAATCAGTAAAATATAAACCGTGGAACTTCTACGGGAACTGTCTAGTCGGTAGATAAAATAGAAAATGAAAGAGTTGTATACAATCATGAAAAATATTCAGATTCTGATAATACTCCGTGCATAACTGAAAAATATATTTTATTTTATAGATCCTGAATTTGATCACTTTCAAATCAAGGAATTTCAACGGGTACTATCTGGGCCATGTTATCGGTAGATAAGATACAGAATGGAAGTTCTGTATGTATTAATGAAAAATAATGATTTAAAGCACACTAATTCGTCGCGAATTTTTAATGCATTCATCTTTATAATAATTTCAAATCTGTAAAATCTAAACCGTGGAACTTCCACGGGAGCTGTCGAGTTAAACTTATAAAATTTGAACTTATTCTTCAATTTGAATAAGTTCAAATTAGTGTCACTCTCTTCCAAACTTACTGCTGACTTTTAAACAAATTAAGTTACAGATTCTGGGACAAATTTGGAGGAAGAAAAATGTCATGATATCTCGTTTAGTTACACTAAATTAATATTGCAATAATTTATTCAATTAGAGACATATAGATAAAGATTTCGAATCTTTTTTCCAAGAATAGCATGCTAAAATAAACAAAAGAATACTAAGACTTATGCTGAGTATCCATGCTGAGAAAGGCTCGCAATTTATAAATAAATGAGCCGGATAAGTATAAGCTTAAAGAATATATTATAATTATAAACAAGGTACAGTCGAGACATAAATACTTCCCTCGTTCAAATGTTCCTTGATCAAACACCACATTCCTATTCGCTAGCACAAGCTGCTTCAAGAGAATCCATCCCTTTATTAGTTTCCAGTATTATTTTAAAAGCACCTTTGCCCCGTTAGAGGACGTCCAGCAGAGCGGCAAAGGCTCCTCTGTCTTCTTCAGCGTCACGAGTCGCTAGTTAAAAAGTAAATACTTGCTCTCCACTCCCAGACTGGTTCAGGAACCGTCAAAGAGTTATTGATAGAATCTGATGAGCTCGTTGGATAGAATCCATCCCTTAATTAATAAAAACATGTTATGAATTTATTGAATTGAAGAATCCTATCTGTGTACAACTTCGAAATTCTGCCAAGTGGAGGTATTCTAGGATTCGTGGAATTATTATACAGTTATCATGAGACCGCATCTTCAAAAGCAGGGAGAACTAAATACTAGCATGAAATGCGTTTTTTTAAGCGTACATGATATTCTGAAACATGAATTTCATTATTGTAAGAAATGCATGATTTGTAAGGTTAGGACGTTAATGGGAATGATGACTCATGATTTCTTGCATAAAATGATCACCTTTAGAGGCCCTGTATCATACATAGTCTGTGTAAAGTTACCGATAGTGGATATAAACTAAACATAACGACATTTAAAGCAGTAGACTTGTGTTTAAGCTGGATTAATGTATTTCATCTCATTTCATTGAATAAACACTACGGAAAAATTGAATTACTGCAAATTCCTTGAAGCACCAGACTATGGCTCTCCCAGAGCGTAAGTCTGATCTAAAGAGCCGCCGCACCGTAATTACGAAGGGACCCTCCCATTAAACTCATAATTTACTCAATCGTCCGCCTTATCGTCCCACGAAATCTTCAAAAAGATTAAATAAGAGGCGATCGCAGGCCAGATTAACAATGCAATTAAGACACTTGCGGTCGAGTCCGTAAATAAAAGTCATAGTCTAACAAGAGGTTCATTCAGGTGAGATTACGACGTTAGAATTCATGAAGTACATAGTTTCAAAAACGAATATTTTTATTCTCAAGGAATGCAAGGAAACAAGAAAGTGTGCAGTAGGACAAACGTACAAGATTAATTAGTTAAGGTCCATTAAGGCGTATTAATGATTTATTAAACGGAATGAAATAATGAACCAGCTTCAAAATTCATAAAATTTGTAGACTTTTTCCTCTGTGTTGGGCTAAAGATTCAAAGTAAAAAAGTAGGTTTCAATAAGATATTTGAAATCCCTTCAATGGGTTAATTATTGAGAGTGGCAGTTTTGGAACTGTAATTACGAAGCCGAACATCGTGACAGCATGTAAGAAGAAAATGAAGCAGAAGAAAAGATGTGTTTTCTTTCCGGGAGAATGAAAAATTTCTGTGTAAAATTTAAGAAATTATGTTGGAACTTTCCCTGCAAGTGAAAGACAAGGAAAAATATAAAATTATTCTAACATTAAATCGTAAATGAAAAATATTGAACTGAAAAATCGACACATCCTTGCCTCCTGAGCGTCTCAATGAAGACACAACATAAAAAAATTAAAATAGAGCAACATAAAAAACTACCTAGCAAAAATCCAGAATTGAAAACTTCATGATTTATTACATAATAAATTTACCCAGAAATATCTAAATTAACCTAAAATAGAATAGGAACCTACCTCCTATTGCAAGCTTTGTATCCGGTCTAGTTCATTGCTCTTCTCACCGTCTACATTCTAGTTTCAACTTTAATTGCAACTCTATGGGCAGTTCTCTATCTTTTGTTCAACAAATTCTTTCAGTTTTTGGTCATAAGATTTTATTTTTCACTCCTAAGCCCTTCTTGCGAACCAAAGTCCCAGTGTTCGCGAACTTATTTCTGTTCAAGTTAAAGAAGTTCCACAGAGTTTTAAGATTGATTTGAAAGAAGTCATACTACATTCTGCTACCCAGAAGAAAGTCGTGGAGATTTTCAATTGAAATATGCGGTTCCTTTTCAAGTTTAATTTACGTATGACAGTTCAGGTAATTCTTACAACCATAATTCATTTTGAGTGACGAATGTTACCTGAGTGAAGAAAGTTTACATTCAAACTTAAATTATTATATAATAAAGGATAAATACTTTATCCTGAATTTTGCTGGGTCATGACTTATGATGTATAATGGACGTATTCTACAAAAATTACATATTAATAATAAAACTGTTGGGACGGTATTTTGATAAAACCAGATAGCACGATTAGAAATATATTTTTGTACACGTAAGACGCAGGATTTCATAAAAAATCATTCTAGTTTTCGACTTCAGTGCCAGCGAATGCAAAAACACACTAGACCGAAATGTTTTTCTCTCCTTCATGGGGCTTCAAAACTTTTCAACAAAAAGCAATTTCCTTTCTTCTGTGATTTTATATGAGTTTATTCACAAGCAATTTCCGAACATGCAATTTACATGGAATATTATTCCAACTTCGATACACTAATGAGGATTTTTGTTTTAAATGATGATCATCTCCCAGACTGGACAACCGCAGAATCTCTTCTGACTTTCCATGAATTCTGTCATGAGTTGTGTACCGCTCCACAGGTTCTTCAGGGCTGTTTCGGTACCATTTTTATAAAATTTCAATGCACATGATTCAAAGTGAGCTGGCCAATAGAGCATGACAGATTCATGTCGTATTGTTACTCAATATTCTAGAGAATTTCCGTTTTTGACACTCACCTGACGCCCTCATGTCACGCTCAACCCACCTCTGATTCACTGTATTATTTATGCAAGGTGACTGACTTTGTCTTTGTGGTCAAATGGTTCTTGGAAATTGGTCGGCTGATTATATTTTCATGCTTAGTATTTCAACATATATTTGAGTATGTACTGTTTTTAATTTACATTTTATTATCGTTTTTAAAGAGCATTTTAGTGTTTTGTAGCATCAGACTTGGGTATCAACCCAGGAATAGGCTGAACAACTCGTTTCTATTCCCTTATTCTATTCTAGTGCGTATTTGTTAGCATCCAGCAAGTAAATTTCCGTGTTTAGTGAGTATACTCGTATCTTAGCATTATATGAATATATTTGATTGTTTAGTGCGCATGCTTTAGTGTTTAGTTTCGTGTTAAAATTTATATCACCTACTATGAACCCTAATTTTGGAAATTATTAATTTAATCTGAAAAATTAGCACAAGGAGAAAACTCACCGCGTTTTAGTTTTTTTTAACAAATTTCTGTTTTGAGTACAGTAGACGATCGTGCACAGTGTGCTGAACACAACTTTTTAACCTTCAATAAAAATGGAGTAAAAGATAATATAATTTTGTCTTTTTCCTTTTTCAGATAATTTTTAACTGTTCTTAAATTATCCTCAGAATATGGTACACTATCAAAATTCAACAAGACAATGCTCGACCACACATGCATTCAACTGATCCCTTATTTAAGGACGCGTCGGAAAAATTAGGTTTGAATACTGCAATTGTTAACCAGCCTCCAAACAGTCCAGACCTGAATGTACTTGACCTAGGCTATTTCAATTCAATTCAATGCCTTCAACATCAAAAAGCACCACGTAACGTTGATGAAATAATTGAAGCAGTGACAGATATGTAGCTTTAAGGAATTACAGAGATCAACATTGAACAACATTTTCCTTACTTTACAGCAGTCAATGGAACAGATTATTTGACTGACGGTAGCAACAATTGTAGGCTTCAACATCTGTCGAAAGTACAAGTAGAAAGAAAAGGGATTCTTCCAAATTCAATTCAGATATCAGAAAAATTAAAGAATAAATTAACATGTATTAAGTAAATATAGCGGCAGATATGTTTCTTCTGTTGATACATTATCCATTTTATGTATTTTTTTACAATGCAGAGTTTGTCTTTTGTTTTTTATCTTATTAAAAATATTATTCATTGATGTTTATACATTATCAATTTAATGTATTGATGTACAGAATAAAGTTTATCTTTTTGTTACAACCAGTAGTTTTGCAAGTATCCTTTCTAAAAGGTTTACAATTGTTTTGGAGCAAATATTTCCGATCAACTTCAATATTGATATGGACCAACTATTTCCGACCGGAGGGAGTACTAATTTTATAATTAAAAGTAAACTTAGACACTTTATACATATACATTTATTTCTTTAAATCGTACCAAATATTCCAAAACGCCGACAACTAATTAATTATCGTAAATCAAATACTGGTGGTCAACATCAAAACCACTTGAAATTCAGTCAAAGAATATTATTTAACGTACATTTCCTTCTGATTGCCCAGCTACGCTCCATGTGCCCTTCATTTCAACTTCAAAGTTCGCAGACGATTAATTTTCGTGATACTGATCGGCACGTAAATAATTCTTGCGCTCTTGTCAGTTTCTTCGAGGGAGCTAAAGCCGTCACACAGCAACGTTGCATGTCGACGTTTGACTTAACATGAGACGCTTTAACACAATGAGACACTCCCCAACTATCGCCTGACGCATCTCTGAACACTTGGGCTGACGCTGACGTGCCTCACGTGGTTCCCCAAACACTGCCGTGTAGCTCACGGGGTTTACATCAGGACTTATGAAACGGACGCACGAGCAAGGCTAGGGCTTCCGGGTGGTCCTCAATAATGGACCATGTGGCAGCATGACATAGTTTGTTCCTGTTCATTACGTGGTAAGATTCTTAAAAAAGGCTAGTCATTTTACTACAGACAATATTTAGCTATAAAAAGTCACTGCGTCGATGATGTAGCTATAGTGCACAACGATAGTCGATAGCATTTAGCTAGATATTATATTTAGTAAGATGACTAAACAATTTTTTAACATTCTATCACGTAATGAACTGAAACATTTGCGTAGGAATTGAAAAATTAGACAAAACAGAGTCCAGCAGTTCGTAGGTAAAAAGTGTGTAATTGATTTGTACATAAAATCCTTTTGTGAACAAAACTTCGATAATATTGCTAAGAAAAACATAAGCGTTTTATAATTTAAAAAAGATTCTGTGCTTACAGTAGTGTCATCTCAGGTGAATCGATTGATAGACACACATATACGTATATTATAAATATATATATATATATTTATATAAAGACTCGCGTGTATGTATATACCTCAACTACATTCGTATGTATGTACATATAATATATGCATATGAATAAGCTGACAGCAGTAAGCTACAAGTTAATAATGTGGACCAATGAAAAACTAAAAAGTAACTGGCAAAGTTCATAATAACTTCAATTATTTATGAGAACTATTTTAACTACTTGAAAAATCTTTACTCAAAATTACAAGCATATTTTGATGAGGCCGTCATTCTTGTTCCACGCTATTAAGTCCTTCTGCAACGCAGGTCACGTCAAATGAAGCTGGAGTGTCTGTGTCAGTAAACTTGAGCATAAGTGAACCTGTTACTGGACCACGTATGTTTATCAGCTGTTATCCTCAGCCATTCAAAATAGTCATCTACAGCAAGTCTAACTTTTTTCTTAGTCTATCTTTGGTGCCATCCAAAGCAAGTCTAACTTTGTTGTCATATACAAGTGCAACTTTCTTGCTATGGTACGACAAGTTTAACTTTATTGCTATTTTGAAGTCCAACTTTGTTGGTATTTATATCAAAATCTAACTGCGTAATCATAAACAAGTCTAGCTTTGCCCTCAAAATTATGGTTCTTGTTGTCCTACAAAATGTATTGTTCTCTGTTATTCAGGCACGAAGCATGACTGATTGAGAATACTCATTTGAAGTTTTTGCTGTATTGAAGCGGTACAAAACCTGAGTAACTCAATTCTTCTTATATAAATTTACTCTCTTCCGTTTTCTTTGGCAATTGACTGGATGCGAGTGATGATGAATCTTCTCTTTTCCTTTAGTAAGCAACTTCACCTGATTAAAAAGTTGTGCAAAATTCAGTATTAGATTCACGTAGAGACGCCAAAATTAGTTCATTTAACACCACTCAGTTTTGCGTATTTTGGGTAAACCACTTTCAGCCGACTTAATTTTATCGGCGGCAACGAACTTTCGTCTCCTGCACTGTTTTTATCCATAAGCCAATTTATGTACTTGCAACCTGCACTTCGTTTTCTATAGAATAGAATAGAATAGAATAGAATAGAATGAGGCTATAGGAACGAACCTTCTGGCCCATTCTTGAGTCGGATAAATACTTCGATAATTATTCGGTTGTTTTACCCAAGTCCCATGCTGTATTTCCAGCTGCGTCAACGATGTCGGCAGCGGGATTCGAACCCGGGTCTTCCCGCTCGCAAGCATATTCGCTCACCAGTCGACCAAGCTGGTGATGTTAGGTTTAACCCCCACACAAGTTAGGTTTAACCCACAGGCACAAGTTAGGTTTAACCCACAGGCACAAGTTAGGTTTAACCTACAGGCACAAGTTAGGTTTAACCCACAGGCACAAGTTAGGTTTAACCCACAGGCACAAGTTAGGTTTAACCTACAGGCACAAGTTAGGTTTAACCCACGGGCACAAATTAGGTTTAACCCACAGGCACAAGTTGGGTTTAACCTACAGGCACAAGTTAGGTTTAACCCACAGGCACAAGTTAGGTTTAACCTACAGGCACAAGAATAGAATAGAATAGACTAAGGCAATAGGAACGAGCCGTTTGGCCCATTCGTGGTTCAATACCGAAGTCCCATGCCGTCTAAAGTAAATCCATCAGTCATGCACGTACACCTTAACCACATAAGTCAATTTAGTTGTGTGCACACATATCACTCATGCACAGGCGTTTATGTCACGAGCATTTATCTCAATCATACCATAAACAAATTCACATACCCACAGCCTCATGCATACGTAAACTTCCACATTTATCTCCTTTCCTGTGCCATAAGCACATTCCGTCTGCCCCAGCTGCTTCTGTAACTTTTTTATGATTATCAGTGCAACTAAAAATGCTGGATTATTTTAAAATCCATCTTTTGTTTATTTCCTTGGATGCAAGTTTTTTTGTTGTTACCGTTATTGGGAAGTCTACCTCTGCTGCAGAGCCTTTCATGGGTGCCCAACAGACAGCAGGGATGAGCATGAGCAGACTGCTTCTATCAGTCGTTTTTAGTCTTGTTTTTGCAAGACACTGATCAGACGATAGCTCTGAGTGATGAAGACTGCATGAGTAACATGACGCTACGGAAGCGACAACATGAGGATCTTCAGGGAACACAGCTCCCAAATAACGCTGCTTAAGTACCTCTAACGGCCTCCACGATTGAATATGTCTTATCGACCTTTCCTATCGGTGCTAGGTCTCTTGTCGTGCTTCTTTAACTTCACAGGTAGGTATTAGCTTTGTCAAAAGATGATGCTTATGACGCATGAGACAAATGGTCCAGTCTGTGGGTTTTGCATGGTACTTGTTGATCTTATGGGAACGTTGAGGATGCAAAGCTTCAAATCCAGGGAAGATAATTTCGCATAAGGGTTATTAATAGACATTTCTGGAAATCAAACAAGCTAAATAGAACCCATTTAAAGTTGTCGTATTTCATACCTGACTTGATACTGTCAAAATAACATAAGTATATACAATAATTTACTCTTATAATGTACCCGTAAAATCCAAGCTTCAAGTGAAATACGAAAAAGAGAATTTCAATCTTTCAAAAATGTTGATAGAAGTAATTTAGGATGCTAAATGTTTCACCAATGTTGTGCTTTTTTCCATCTATTTTCCAGTTTTCATCGCAGGCTTCAACCCGAAATGTTTGCCTTTAATTTTTTCTATTAGGTACTTCCATGGGCTACCATGCGTCAAACCTGTTGTACTCGCGCATTATTTACTTTTTTCCATGCCTTAACTCATGAGAACTTATTATACTTCTAAAAACGTATAATGAAGGCCCATTAGCTGCCTCAAACACGATATTGTCTTAAAAATATTATATTTTATGCGACAATTCTGTGCGTCTAAACATAAAAGCGAAATTTATAGAGGATACAAGGCGAGCATGGACGGCAAGAGCCGTGGGTTACGACGCGTCGAGTCTTTAACTTCTCTTCTACGTAGTTGAATGATAACACGCCTGAGTACTGTAGTCATGTTCAGGTGTTCAAATGTTGTCCCATGTGCACGCACTAATGATGGAAATGAAATTGCAGAGCAGCTCAAAACTTAAAGAGCATCAAGTGCAGTTCAAAGTGAAATAGGAGTGATAAATTACTAATAAAGGAATTTTCATTGATTACTGTACAATATATTGAATGAACAGAAATAACTGAAAATTGGTGTGACACAAATATGACTGCTGATTTTCAATTTCTTGAGAACTGAAAGCAACGTCTATGCCCTTAAGTGCATAAGTAATTAATCAGTTGTCAGTGTGTTTTGATATTAAGGGGTGAATTTCAGCTGCAAATGAAACTATTAATGAAAAATCTTGTTTCTAATGTTAAACTCTGCAGCGTTGTTTTATGACCTTGAAAGGTATCGGTATATTTATTCTGAAAAAAAAATAAATTGAGGTGAGAAGCAAAGACCCATTATCACACATGATTTGATCATTCTAGTGTATGATCATGACCTAAAATCGAAACATGCATCCCTCTGCATACGAAAAAAAATCTTTCGAACATCACAACAGTATTTTGCAAGTCTGGAAAATATGTCGCACTAATGTACACTTACTATCATACTAGTTAATACAGCGACTTTAGATAAGCATTACCTAAAACTAAAAACTAAATCCTGGACATAGCAAAATGTGGTGCCAGTAGAAAACACACTGATTAGTTGGCACGTACTTTATTTGTTACTCGTACAGTGAAATCGCTTAAGTTTTAAAAAGTCTCGCTCTTATTCTTGGCTTTAGAGCAACGCCAAAGAAAAGCTTTGGTTCCGCGCAGCTACGGGCGTGACAGAAGTGAGTCGAGATCTCATCTTAAAGGAAAAGGAGTTACTTTCTTTGTGTGGGAATCGGTGGTCGGATGCTCCGTCAGTTCCGGGGGATATCGAGCCAGAATTATTTATGGTCCAAGCGGAAGCCAATTATGATCCATCAACGTCAGCGACAGTTTGTGCAGACCTGTCCTTTTAGAACGGCATCTGATCCTTGTGCTGAAGTTGCCCTGTTTTCTGGGCAAAATCATACACTGTTATTTTGACGAATTGGGGTATTTTAAAGCACTTTAAAGGGTTCCTTACGAGTGAAAATGAGTTTAAAAAATATGTGGTTTCTATCTTTGAATTATGTTTCTTTGGAGTCAAAAGCATTAAGTGAAATATGAATGTATGTCACGAGTGAATATTGATCAGTCTGAGTTTCATATCTTCTTTGGTTTAAAATCTATTATTTTAGATGGACACATGACTATGGAAAGGAATTTTAAGAAAAATTCGAATAGGTGTCACACCCAGAAAAGTTTAAATCATTTGTGGGTAGAATTCAGTTTCATTGTTATGTAGCACACAAAAAAGAACTGGTTCCATATTTCTCTCATTGTTGCATCCTCAATTAAAATAGAAAGACAATAAGAAAACAGATCGAACGCAATGAGTGCGGTTTACGAAGACTCTTATTCCAGCTTTCCCTTCAGTGAGTTTTTTACTGAAAAACTAATGTTTTTAATGCAGAAATAGTCAATTGGTACAAGCTGTATACGTCTGTTCTGTGAAAGTGTTTGTTAGGTGTGAAAGTTTCTGTTGGTAACATAATTCTCCATGAAAATTCCTTTGCAGAGCAAGCATGTTCCTAGGAATTTTTTTAGCTGCGTTATACTCGTAATACGGTTTTTAAATATCGCTCTTTAAAAATTAATTAATGATGTTTGTGTCCACTGAAGTTCAAGGAAAGTTACTGCACTCTATAAATTTCAATTAAAAATTTGTTACCATATTCTACTTATATAGTTGCAAGGTATTTTAAAAAAAAATTATCATATGTACATAAAGAAAGTACAACCTATTTTAATTTTGCACTAGCATTTTCTAATGAAAACTTTAGAACGGTGCTTCATTCCGATACACAATATTTAACTCCGTTATGCTAATTCTTCTTCAAACCATCGATCCTATAATTTTGTCTATTTTATTCAGCTTGGAAAGTCAAAAGCCTGCATTTGCGAATCTAGGCCTCGTAAATCCTAAAGCACAGACTGTCCACGATCATTTTTCAAAATAATTGCAAGTTTTAAGCCATGGTTTGGTAAGGAAGAATGTAATTAATGATCGTTAACTCCTCGTAAATTCAGTCACAAGGATTTTGTGGAACTAATAACCCTTAAAATATAATTTTGACCACCTTTTGATAAAAAAGTGTATTCTGACGACGCCTATTTTCCCTTTGGACAGATCAAGCCATGTATGATACAATTCCGCGTGAAAAACAATGCGCTTCAGCGATAGAATTACAATCCAACTTATTTTTTACATACTCTTCGCCCTCACAGCAATAGTCCTTGTTTCTGCAGAAATTAAAAATTTAAAAAATTTACATAAATAAAACTTTATTTGTTATTCCTTCAAATTTTATAGGCTACAGCACTTAAAACGAGTTTATGGAGAGGAAGCTGCTAAAGGAGCAAGCAAGCACGAATGCAAGCACGTCGCTTTGCCTCCGAATTAGTGCATCTTGAACATTGTTGTCTGTATGTAGCTTAAATAGATGCGAACTTTTGGTCTACAGCTCCGTTTTCTCTTCTCTACTTTTTATTATACTACAAGAAAAAAACACAGGAAATGAAATAAAATGTAAAAATAATCGACTAGTCTTCAATGAATGTTTCATTTTTTTTCTTAGCAGTATAGGGAGAGAAGAGTATTGTAAAGATTTACTCATTAATGAATACTTTCTGTTTCTTTCAGTGCCTCGAAGAAAACGTTTGTAAATAAAAAGTATTCGTCGAATTGCACTCACTGATGATGGCATCACAGGACATTATTTAAAGCCTTATTAGCTGTGAAATATATTTGTGTTGAACTCAATTAAGAGAGAATATCTTATCGTTTAAATACTATTGAACTAGTATGCTTAAACATCTCACTGTTGAAATAAAACCGAATTAGTGAGATTAAAAATCTTACTCATGAAATAAAACGAACTTAAGACTAAATGCCAGTCAGTTTACCTTCTTTTGTATGCTCTTGAGTTATGCTGGTAACTCAGTAGGGTCATAGAAATGACCTCCTCCATTAGCACTGGCATCATAGGGTTAGGGTCGGTAATTTTCTTTGCGTTTTCAATCTCTCACTGATAATGGAGAACCCATTACTACGATGCAGTTACAACTGAAAGGCCGACTTGTCAAAAGAATTTTTGGATTATTTTTTTTCATTTGTTCTTTCTTTTACATCCTCGACGGTGAAAAGAATCAAGTTCTTACTTAGGGAAGCCGGTGGTCGTAGGTTCGATTGATTTGGTCGTCTCATGCTGTCGCAAAAGAAGTTCTAGCGCTGACAAAGCATCACTTGCTAAATAAAACGAGCAAGAAACAGGGCTGATAATTACAATAATGTTTAAGAACCTATTCCTACATAAAAAGGATTCTCCTCCAGAATAGAAGAAAAATTCTAGGTTAGAAATGTAGTCAAAATTTCCACACTTTCTTTCATGATGAAGCAAAAGGTGCAGCACTTTCCTTTGCAGTTGGTTCACTAGTTTTAATATCAATTTTAATAGCAATCCCTACCTCTTTTCAGTCATCCACATGAATAAAACTCTTTTAAAGCTTCTGAATTGTTAATTAAACTAAAAACAATGATTGCCTAGAAGCTGAGTCAAGCTGCTATAATGTATATGCAATTACACTGTAAATACGTGAACATGAATCCTGTATATCTATTAAACTGAAACTTAAAACGTTTGGGGAAAATAAGTTTTGGATTAACAGATTGTCAGTTTTAAGGTTTCCTTTGATTGCGACGCGTCATAAAAAACGAACTTCTGATAGATATTTTTTGCCATCGTTTCTGTCAGTGGAACAGCACCACGTCATTTGCAGGTTTTCACATTCCTGGATGAAGTAAAATGTACAATCATCAGACGAGCTACACATCTGTCCAGAACCGTTTTTTTCTGGTATTTCCGGTAGTTTTACTTGGACCTATTTTTTCCAGAATAAATAAAAGTATTATACGTGCATATGAAATATACAAGTTACATCTTTTCGAATAATATATAAAAACAAACCGGTTCAATATGACGTAACATAATCTTAAAAATGTTATGTTACTTTTTCTACGTATTTTATTGAAATTAGAACCCCAGACCTTGTGTTCGATTAATGTAAGAAATAAACTAATTTATATATTTAAAGGATATACTTACGATTGAATGACGGAGAGCATAATTTTCATTGTAGTCTTCATCAAATGCTACGTTAGAGTCATTACCCAGAAAAAAGAGGCTCTATTTATAGGTTTACCTGCTTTTTCAAAGACGATCCATATCCTAGCTATGAAAGACCAGTAGCATTAGTGATCTATCAAAACAATTTATCTGATTTATTTGATTTATTGTTTTCAGGCAGGATCTTGAAAGCATAAATCAGAACTGATACGTCGACAGGATTAAGGAGAAATCATGATCTATGTGCAGTTAACTCATAGACTCTTTCCACTGCTTGGCAGACGATGTGTGAAATCTCAAAGAGAACGATGGACAAAATATCAATGGCACCTAGAACTGTTCCTGCTTGATATTATGTTTAAGAAAAACTCATATGTGTAACTAATCATATTGGCCCTTTAATAATCACATAATTATTGGTCTCAACTTTGTGAAACTGAATCGAAGAAATTCCACTAATTAACTGTACTTGCGGCTGCTCAAAATATTGCAACTCTAACCTGTAGTCGGAAAACACTTTTTACTGAGCCACAATTCTGCCCTCACACTTCAGAATATTTGGTGCAGGAAGTTTCACTCGCTGGCATGCCCCCCTTAACTAAATTGCGTTCGCCATGATAGCTAATTACTGCAAAACAGGTAAACGCTGCCTGTTCTTGTCAGTTTAGGCAAGTGCTCTTCAGGTGATACTTCAATCTTCTTCCACGCAGTCTTCCGACTTCTCCCCTGTGAAAGAAAACCCATTAGAGCACCTCAACAAATGTTAAAATAAAATGTTAGTTTTTGTAGAAGGACTATTTAAGTTCACCTAAACGTGCATGGACAGCCTGGGTTGCTTTATAACCTTTTTTACCGCCACTCTACTATTTTTAATTCTAGGTAACGTTTTCTGAGAATATTTTTTGTGTTTTGACACATATCAAGCATTAGGACAAAAATGAACTAAAACATATGAACTCATGTTGGAGTTTCAGAACAAGATTTACATTATTGAATCAATGCAACTAATATTCATTTGCTAACGCCTAATGCTGGATGGAAATTGTCGGACTGTAGACTTAGATGCTCCAATACAGGACGTACGACTGATCAGTTCCAACTGGCGACTCTGTAGTCTCTTACAACTATTTTATGTCAAGTTTCTTCCAGGGGCTAAAACGATTTTTATGAAATATGAAAGGTAAGTAATACTTTGCTAATTTATCTTACGCATTGAACAGTGTGGGAGTAACTCAACGTTGGTAGCGTCTTGAACAGATGTACAAAGCAGGAATCAATTTCCAGGTGGTCCTGCCTAGTATTATTTCTAAATAGAATGGAATAGAATACAACAGAAGGAACGAATTATTTGGTCCAGTCCTAGGTTCCTACTTAAGTTCTATTCCGTCTAAAGTAAAGACATAAATTACATACATCGAATCACGTGCAGACATTTCAGTCCGAAACACACATCTTAATCACGCACAGGAATTTCAGTCACACTCACGCACTACAATCACACACAGGCCCCTAGAGTTAAGAAGGATATAGAATCGGTAGGTTGCAATACTGGGAGATTCCTTAACTAATATTTGTCGAGACGATTTTCGAATGCGTTCACAGTGACAGCAGAAATGATATTTTCGGGCAGCTGGTTCCTGGTTCCGGCAATTTTAACTGGAAAAAAGTTTAGAGCCTCGGATGTTTTTGAAGTTTTTTATTATTAGTTTTTAGCTGTTATTTCTGGGTTGCACGTTATCGTCTCACGAAAAGCCCTGTCACAATTACATCGGTAAAGTCGTTGAAGGTACACCTGGGAGCAAAAAAGGTAGTGTTAAAAGAGCTCTGTTTTCTCCAAAAAGCTATGTATGAAAAATTCTAAATGAAGACGCTAACTTACCTAAAATTTAATATGTATCTGAAATCGCATGTAAATAAGGAAATCAGGGTTTTACTTGCGTTGGATGAAATAGTTCTAAAAACTTTGTTACATTTTTATGGAAACGGTCACGTAATTGATGTTAGTTACTTATTCTTTAGTGAGATACTAAATACGGAATCCAGAGAAAAATAATCGATCTAGATATTAAATAAAATCATGAGGCACAAATATCAGCAATAAACACGCTGAATTATATACCTGAACTGGCATCATACGATGTAACATCTGCCTGCACTGGCATCATACGATGTAATATTTGCATGTGGTGGCATCAAACGATGTAATATCTTTGCACTGGCATCATACGATGTAATATTTGCATGTGCTGGCATCATACGACGTAATATCTGCCCGTACTGGCATCATACGATGTAATATCTGCATGTGCTGCATCATACGACGTAATATCTACCCGTACTGGCATCATACGATGTAATATCTGCATGTGCTGGCATCATACGATGTAATATCTGCATGTGCTGGCATCATGCGATGTAATATCTGCATGTGCTGGCATCATACGACGTAATATCTGCATGTACTGGCATCATACGATGTAATATCTGCATGTGCTGGCATCATTCGATACAATATCTGCCCGTACTGGCATCATACGATGTAATATCTGC
>VCRD01000624.1:67694-94044 GCA_006783055.1 Trinorchestia longiramus | reverse complement strand
GCAATAATTATTGGTGCAGGCATTAATTAGTTGCTAGCATGGAAGCTTCGTTGCTAGGCATGTTTGAACGAGCACTGATTGGAGAGTGCCTTTGTTAGTCTGCTCTGACATTTCGAATACCAAGTCGAACAGCTCGTGTGTTACCTCTAGCATGCATGCTCCTCCCTACCTATTGCCGTACACGTACTTAGCTAGTCGCTACAATGCGTCTGTGCGGTATTCATAGTTCAGGCTTCAGTAGATAATAATCAAACGATACGGTTATTTAATTATAAAGTTATTGAATGGGTGTTATTGTAATGTAGATTAATCATTACTAATAATCATTAAACATGTCATTTCTGCTTCCCTAGCTATGTACGACCAACGTTAAGATCATAAAAAAATTTAATTTGATGTTTGGGTGAAATTTGAATATCTCTTTGATAGGGGGAAGTAGAGACATGATTTATCATTACTGCGGTGTGCAGTTTTTTTAGAAAACTGTGAGCTTTCTTAAAACTTGCAACAAAACTTAGAGTTAGAATACAAGTAAATTTAACACACAATGATTCCTATCCAAGTGACGTTCGAGAAAATCATGAAATTTAGTTGTGTGCTTGTGAGTATAAAAAGATAGCGAAAGATGTAGGATGTTTATATTACTCTTATATGACTAAAAAGTATCCATATTAATCCCGAGAAATATAGTGTATCTTTGTAACTAAGTTCATCCTGCATTTCAAAGAATTACATCACAAGGATCCTTTTGCTGCCCAAGCAACGAAGATGAACATATCGGCCACAAAAGATGAGTACTAACAATGAACAATAAAAAACAACATAGAAGATCAACCCACACTCGTTTCTGCTGAGATTAGTTGCCCTATATTTTTCTGATCCCCTTTGAAACGAGACTTACATCACTTAGCTCGCTTCTTAAGCCCTAGGAATGCTTTTCATAGAAGCCTCTTCGATACTCTAATGGGTCTGAAATAAAGGACGCTCGATGCCACCCTTGGGCGTATCCTTGGCCTCTTTTCAGTTCGAAGGTCAAATTGAAAAACTGTAAGGCATTTGCTTATGCAAAGCCGCGAGTTCTGTCGCATTCATTCCATCCATAGGCATCAAATGAATCTATTTCATGACCCAAAGCTCCTGGAAATGATATTCAGTTTCCAAATGAAAAAAGTGTTCTGATTATTTTGTTTGCTGCTTTATTCGTCAGGTTTTAAACTGCTAAGATCTTGGAATGCCAATTAAAAAAACATCATAGTTAAATCTTTTCTTGATGTTTTCATTTAAATCTCAGAGCAGGAATAAATTTTAAAGTTCTTTGATAATTATGTTCCACATTTTGTAATTGAAACCAATACCCCTGATTTAGTGAGCTCATCAAAGGTATGCATTAAATTTTAAATAATTTGTATTAATTTTTACTATTTTCATGTTATTAATATAACTCAGAGAAGACTGCCATGTTCTTGCATCACAGCATGCCTCCTTGGCTTAAAGTTACTTTTAACACTCTAAAAAAAATTTTTTCTTGAGACTTGGCAACTGCCAAGTTTTTACCATCCCACTAATATAATATTTTATAAATATTTTTATCAGTGTCTCATTATGTGTATTATATCACACTAGACAGTTCCTACGGAAATTCCATGTTTTAGATTTAACTATTTTGAAATTATTATGTAGATGAATGCATTAAAGATTTACAACGCATTATTGTGTTTGAAATAACTACTCTGTATTAGTTTCATTCAGAACTACATTTCTGCATCTTATCTACCGATAACATGGCCCAGATAGTACCCGTTGATATTCCTTGTTTTGAAAGTGATCAAATTAAGGATCTATGAAATAAAATACATTTTTCAGTTTTACTCGTGAATATTTTTCGTCAATATGTATGGAACTTCCATTTTGTATCTTATCTACCAATTTTGTATCTTATCTACCATGTAAAAAATAAAATCTAAGAAGAGAAAAAATTGAGTATTTTATAGTGATCCGCCGCCTTTGCTATCCACAATACAATGCTTGTAATACAAGCCTACCCGTTCTGATTTCAGTTCAATAATTTTTCTTCCGTAATAGATAGGAAGTAATTGGACGGACACACATAGATACAAAGAAAGAGAGATGGAGATACGTAGTCTATTATACCGTATGACCCAAAAAAAAGGTTTACCCATGTTTAAAATGTCATAACTTTGCAACCAATTAAGATATTTTGGATCTGTTTGCTTTATTCGACGTAGAATATAATTGTCTATCCGTTTCTGCAAGCATTTTTGAAAATACGTAGCCACTCCATAACATCCGGTCCATTTTGTCCGGTTTCGGTCCGTTGTAGTAAATGATTTAGGTGTGGTTTAATAGGTACTTCACCTCTTTCGGCAAAAGCTTTGTGACAAAGTTTCGTTTTGTCGGTCAATTTGTTGATTTTACTGATGATTCTGACGTCAAGGTCGTTGATGTAGATTGTAGACAATGAAGAGCAACGAGCTTAAAACGGTTACATGATGTTACATGCATTCAATTACTTGCTTGTTCATAAATTATCAGTCTTTGAGTGTAACCATTGAACCAGTTTCACATTCATCGGGACGGTTGCCTTGTATACCATAAGCTACCACTTTGGTCATCAGCCTTTCGTGATGAACTTTATCGAAGATTTTTTAAAAATAGATGTATGCATGGTCTATGGGTTTTGTACAGTCGTGTGTGTGGTTGACTTCTGCTAAAAATTGAAGGAGGTTTGTCAGATAGTTCTATTTTTTTCTGAATATCAATGTGTTAGAAAACGAAACTTTGCTAAATATTGTTTGTGGCTGACAGGTAATTTATTCTGTGAACACTTAGGTTAAATTTTCCTTTAAAAACCCCCTAGTTCACGACCGATTTCGAGTTAAAAACAGCGCAGTATGAATTATTTACGGTCATTTCAACGCCAAGTAATAACAAAGAATACATGCAGCCCTAAATTACTTCAGAATAATTAAGGCAAGTACGTAACACACCTGAACACCGTTGTAAATTGCTGTGTTTTTAGCACAGTCTGTTACTTACCCACGAAAAAATGACTGTCACATCATAAGTAATAAAGGCCTTAACTTTATCCACCCATTATCTCCAGCTAGCTTATTCCCCTGAAGCTCCTGGCCAGGCGCACTGCCCCCCTTTAGCCACGTGGTTGTCTGTTTTACCTCAACTGTAAGGCCCTCGAGACCCGCTGCCCTCTGGCTCTCTGTTCAAGTGCTTCTGTTTTTCTTTCCTTTTATCTTGAACAGAGAGACAAAAAGCTGCAGATGCTGGCAGAAAGATTTGACATACGGAACTCTACATTTAAGGTTTATTAGTAGATAAAGAAACAGAAATGTGCGGATGTTGGCTGAAGGATTTGATGTACGGAACTGTGTGTTGGTGCGTTAAGATGGGCGAGAACTAATAGGTACTGACAATCAAGTGATGGATATGTCATAGGAAGGTCTACATAAGTGGTGGATGTCAGCAAAAATTCATAGATATGCACAGTCAAGTGATGGATTTGTCAGAGGAGAGTCTATATTAGTGGTTTTAGATAGGTAACAAATAATAGAGAGCTGCAGCAAGTAATCTTAGTCCACTGTAAAGTAAGTCGTACGGAGCTCGACATTGAATGTTTTGTATGGAGCGACAAAAATGTGCAGATGCTGTTGGTCAAGTGATGGGTTCACCGTACAAAGCTTTAAGTTTTAAGTGATCGAAGTGATCAAAATTGTAAAATTTTGAGTTTACTAAATGGTTTACCATACTGAGTTTTGACTAAAAGTGGGAGAAAAATTAGTTTTTTTCATGTAAGCAGTCGGAGAAACTGACCCATTGATAATATTGAGCAGATACAGGCAAGAATGAAGATATAGAAGTAATTTTATACCAACGACTGTCTTGGTTGTCATACTGATGTATATCAAAATGTCTTGTTTTCTGGCTGATAAAGATGAAACCATGCTGCTGTAGAGCGTTAAAGGTTTTGATATTTTACGGTATTATCGTGTACGAGAATATATTAATCGTAAGTTAAATGACAGTTGCTGATCCACGTATCCTAAATGAAATATTCTAATAATATCTAATTCTGATGAATGAAAATTGAAGCAGCATGTCAGAAATTGGCCAATCAACTTGGTTCATCTGGAATGGGAACATTTTCTAGATTGTACTCGTATAGACAACGTTATAATGCAGATAGAAATGAGTTGACAATATAATAGACCGTATAGCTTATGTTATTACCAAGTACTACTATAAATTTATAGTAGTCCTTGGTTATTAAGTAAGTCAGAATGACTTGCCAATATAATAGACCGAAAAGCTGAATAGAAATGAGTAACAAATGTGAATTGAATACCTTTATAATATATATGACCAGCAGTATATAATACTGGCAAAAGGCATGAATATTTTTTTCTGAAGGGAAATATACACTCTCTTATGTCCATTCAATTTAGGTTGAATAATTTCTGTGTACTCTGTCATGTTTAGTAACGGATTTTATCTTCTTAAGATACAATCCTTACTTTGTTTAAAAAATTGCGTATCTTCGACCCTTAAATAACATTTATGTAGCACATTTCAGCTATCCCAGTATAAACAGTTGTATTTTTAATTGAGTAAATAACCTTCAGCTGTACCCCCAAAATTGTTCTATTACGCCGAAATCTCTAAAGTGGGGCAAGTATTTTTCTTTGTGCTGAGCGAGATGAGTGGCGCAGATAAGTTATTTGTACGGCAGAAAAATAACGTCCCTGAACAGCAGAAAACATTTTCAACGCGCTGTCTCTGAGTAGTAGCCAGTCACCGTTCTCGAGTGGTCGACCACTCACTCCTCTCGAGTTCAGGACCACTCACCTCTCGAGAGTGGTACGCCACTCACTTCTCTTGAGTTGCAGGCCACTCACTGTTCCCCAGTGGTAGAAGTACTTGAGTATTGTGCCCAGCAATGGGAAGCTCCAGCTGGTAACAATACATGAGTATTGTGCCCAGTAATGGGAAGCTCCAGCTGGTAGCAGTACTTGAGTATTGTGCCCAGCAATGGGAAGCTCCAGCAGTTAGTCTGCTCCATGGTTGTCTGTTTATGCCATGGCCGAGAAGTAGCCAAGTTTATGCTATCCACTGATCCTAGCACATACGTTTTCAAGTCATGATTGTAACTGTAGATTATAAAATAATTATAATATAGGACAAAAAGAGTTAGTGAATAGTATTTCAAAAGGCTTGCTTTAAGTAATGATCTATGTGGTTGAGGTCGGCACCGATATGCTTCAATGAAGAGGCTTAAGAACAATGGTGTATAAATTTAGCGTAACCGCCCCCACATTCTTTTCTTTGCTTGCTAGATCGACACGTGAAGCTTGAGAAAAATCTAAAATTGAACGTATGACATCTAAACTTGTACACGCCTAATTCTTAGTACAGTTGTCGAAATTCATATAAGCCTCTTGACCTGTTTACATTTCAAGTGATCCTAACGCAACCTAGTTTTTTTCAGTACTTTCTGTAAAAATGTAATCGTGCATACCAAATAAATTGTTGTGAAGCCAATCCAAAAAACACGACATCAGCCCACAGAGTACAGCTCAAGAACCCAGTATCATTTTGTTATCATCTTGTGATCCTTGTTTGAAAATGAACCCCAGTCTGAAAACCAGCACTCGAGAACGAGGTTTGACTGACCATCACTGCCACCACTCGAGTGAGGCTGTGGTGCTCTTCCACCTCCCTAAGTGGAGGCATAATTATTTTAGTTATTTATGTGTGGTCACAAGGTCCACTGGTGGTCATAAGAATTGAAAACAAATCCTTCCTCAACTACGGGCGTAAATATTGATTGTGTCCGCCAATAGATGCGTGTTTCTTTTCAATACAGTATTTGTGTTGTTTTCCGTTCATGGTGGTTTGTTTTGTTTGTGTTGAAAATAGAAACTTAAATGGGAACATTTAGATGCAATTTTTAGAGTTAACGGTGTAAAACAGATCACTAAATTATGTTTTCATTATGAATGGTTAAAATCGTTTATTTCTTTTTTACTTATTTTATACAGCCAAAAAGGCACAAAACTTTAATTATTTTACCAATAATGGGGTAATATATACGTGCTGATTATTGATTATTTTTCACTTCTCTTACGGTTGGCTACATTTAATGTCAATTAGAAAGGACCCACATAAGTCAAAACCTGTAAAACTAACTTTAAAAGTTTGGTTCATAGAAAAAAATTGATATTTAATCAATATTAATAATAATGATATTTATCACACGTTCGAAATCAATATCCATAGTAAAACTTCCAAGTAAAATAGCACCAAATTCTATTGTTGTGGAATCTGACTGGACGTGTTTTGCTTACATTCAGCACTTAGTAGAAAAAGAAAATATGTCATCAAAGCTATTTTTGCATCCTGATTGGCGTAAAGCATGTATGCAGGTGCTGTTATTGAAATTTCAGTAGTACTTTTCAACTCTGAAATTTTAAAAAAGCATATACCGACTGAGTTGTACGTCATTTCTAAAAAAATAGGTCTATGAGTTAACTACATAGAACTTAACCTTGCATGTTCAGAAGAAGATTTACGCTCACATTTCTGTAACGTAACCCTTACAATTACAGTGCACACTTTTTCTATCCTCTTGGCTTTAATATGTTGACTTTCATAAATCTATAAAATAGCAGTGAAGTCTAGCAACACTTTGAGATCTCCCAACCAACACTACTGAAGCCATTAAAGGAACATCTAAATACCTCCGTTTACCAATCGTCTGTTATTATCATCCAAGAACCGGGCGGCAACGGAACGGAGAGAGTAATTCCCATTGATGTTCTCGAACTTCGGGTGTTGCACGGCGGTTTTTGGGAGCGCAAGTGATGGGCCTCATCTATTTAGAAATCGAGACACCAAGACGAACATGCTTTTCGCAATAGCTGTAATTAGAGAAAAGAAATTGACGATAATTTCGGAGCATCTATGACTCTTTTCCGGCGAGCTGTCATAATTCCTAGAAGGATAGGCGCAGTCTTCTTCTATTATCGGGTAGAAGATAGATACTCAGCACGTCAGGAAACTTTAATACGGTATTACCGAGACCCTCCACCTACAACAAAATTTCTTCTGTCTAATCACTGAAGCATAAATTGTCTCTAGATTTGAAATGTTTGACGAATAAATTGAACGTCTCTCAGCAGAAGCACAATTTTTATACGAGTATGTCTGAAAGTAAACTGTATTTTTTTTAATACAACCTTACCTCTGTACGTTTAGTTGTAGCAGATAAGCAAAGTTAAATATTATTAAACTGAACTAGGCTAGATATATTTTGCAATTAATTACATAGTATCTCAAGGCTTATTTTAGCCTCGCAGTCGGAGGCATTTCAACCTAATCTTCATTTCTGATTGAAAACTGAAGTGATCAGGTAGAACAGCTCATGAGGAGAGTTCTTGCGGACGATGAGGCTGTTCAGTTCCTTCGTTCAGGAAAATTGCATATCAGACACGGTTCGCTGTTAAAAACTAAGTCGTGTCTTTTCTGACGTCATGCTGAAGTCATCTTTTCAAAGCGTTCGAACTAAAGAATTCTACAACCAGACATTTATTGATAATTCTTTAGCCTAAATAAAAAACAAACTTGACAGCCCAAGAAGTTGACAGGTCAAGAAGTTGACAAATTGACAAGTTGGCAGGTTGACAGGCTGAGAAGTTGACAGGTTGACAGGTTGACAGGTTAAGTTGACACGGCAAGTCAGAATCCTCAGTCTCTCTATCCACTTGGTCGGCAAAATGTCAAATTCAGAGCAGAGTTTACTTCACTGCGATGCGTACCAACATAAAAATACATTTATATTTTCAGAGCTTTTATTTATTATCGCGATTCAAACAGATAAGGCGCTTCTGAGATCCATGGTTTCAGATCCTCGGATAAGCAGCTCATGATTTCTCTTTCAAAGCTTTGATTTAGAGCTCAATCATCTGATCGAGACTTCTGAGGAGTATAATTTTTTACATCAGGGCACAAAAGAAAATTTAGAATTCTTTCCCTACCTGAACCAATTTCTTTTCGCCTGCAGAACTCAGCAACCCTCATGCAAAATCTTCATGCAAAAGCATTCCTGAATAGGCAGCATTGCTATGGCAAGTCGTGCCCGTCATCAGGCATAAAGGACGTTTACCCGAGTGCAGCAGCTGTCAAGTACTGGACTCCAATTAAAAAGCAAAACATCGTTAGCAGTAATTGGATAACACTCTGGAGTGTCAGCCAGATGGCCGCGTCCACGACAATCTCAAACCACATTCCACATCACGATGATTCGCAAGAATTCACCGGCATACAACCTTAATTCCAAGTAATTTAGAGAATAAAAATGTTGTGCACTCTGAAGTTATCTGTTTCAAAGACCTATGAACGTGCTGTAAATACTTTTTTTTAATTTTAAGCACGATGCCTAGAAGTTTAAATAAGCAGGATAATTTTTTTTTGTTTTTTGTTCGTTAAAAACTTGTATTGATTTCAAAATCTTGAATTGAAATACAGTGCGTAAGCTTTATTTTTCTTTAAACTTTTTTTTCCGTTCAAGCCGTAACAATTCACTCGATAATGTGTTTCATTTTCATAAGGTTCCAAAACATTATTGCTTTGCCTTTTTGCACAATTTCACTAGAAAAATAAAATAAAAAATCCCTTGCACCATTGAATGTAAATAGTTAAACCTGTGAGTAACTTTAATTGCTCTTCTTTTTCTAGTAAAAATGCATTTATGAGAACATTGATAATAAACTTTCAAACAATTGTTGTTTACATTACGATATTATGACTTTCCTTAATTAATCCAAAAATTGGCATGGCATTGCATTAAAATAGAGATATATATTTTTAGAATAAGGTGATGTATGTAGAATTAAAAGAACTCATTTTGAAAAATGCTGTTAACAGAATTAGCTCCAGAGCAGCTTTTATTAACTGACGCATTTTAAAAATAGTTACGTACATACTGTAAAAGACATTATATTTGCTTCAATATAGAAACAATATGGATGAGCTTAGGTATTTATTTGATGAAAATAATACTAAAAATGAGTATTTATTTTCAAAGTTTCAGTTCCCCCGCGCTTTCATGTTTATTCAAACAAATCAGATGAATCTAATTTTTCCCCGTAATTTTTTATAGAAAAATTAGTTTTCTGTTTACTGCTAAGAAAATATGTTTACTTAACTTGAAAATTAGTTGAACTATGAATATAGAATAAAGACTTCAAACTGGAAATTATGTTTAAAAACGCCAACCTAATTAGTATTTACTCGACATTGCCAATGGCGGTTGACTGAAAAAAATGATGGAAAAGCACGAGAAAGGCATGAACCATCTAATAGAAATCAGAGAACTATCTAAGTTATAAAAGTCTATATTTTACTGTGATATTAAATCGAAGTGATGTGGGTGAAGCATGCACACGAGAGTGTGTAGTCTTGAGTGTGTAGTCTTGAGTGTGTAGTCTTGAGTGTGTAGTCTTGAGTGTGTAGTCTTGAGTGTGTAGTCTCGAGTGTGTAGTCTCGAGTGTGTAGTCTTGAGTGTGTAGTCTCGAGTGTGTAGTCTTGAGTGTGTAGTCTCGAGAGTGTAGTCTAGAGTGTGTAGTCTTGAGTGTGTAGTCTTGAGTGTGTAGTCTTGAGTGTGTAGTCTCGATCGTGTAGTCTCTCTGTTAAGTCTGCTCTATGTTCTAAGTTATAATTAAAATTTACAGTTCGAAAAAAAACACAGAATAATTTTGACCTCATTTTGGAATCTATGTTCTTCATGCAAGAATAGAAAAACGAGAGATTTAAAATACCGAAAAAATGTGTTGGTGTATGCACACAAATGTAGGATTTCAATATTTTATCCTGAGGAAGTAAATTCTAAAGCTAAACTTTAAACAACCCAATTCCAGATGAAGGTGAGTTGCTGGTAAAATTTTTTACAGGAGTTGGTGTCAAATTATTGTGAATGCATAATTTTTTACAGCCAGTGCATAGTGTGGTCACAAAGCAAGTGCCATGGAGTAGCAGTAAATGTAAATAAGGACTTAACCTACATCCTGGTTATATTGTTTTCTTCAGTTTATCTTTGATCCACCTACTCTTTTTCATTATGTTCCACGGTGACCACTGACGCTTGAGTGGTTAAAATCTGCAGATCTATAACACTTACACTCGCCAACCAACTTTTCAGTACTTTTCTTTATAAAATTTACTTCTATACGTCGATACATACTAAACGCAAAATTTGCAATAAATATTTTATATGTGCATTACAAAGTATTTATGAATTTGTGCATGAGAAATTGAAAAAGTTTTCATTTTCAAGCGAAAATAATTGTTTTCTGTGTGTCAATATCTCTGTCCTGCTCGTCAGCAGAAGTATGACGCAGTATCAGCCGTGTATTTCTCTGCACATACCTCCATATGTTTGGGTTACCGTATTGACCATCCAGTGTTTCACTGAAATAATCAATAATGGGTAGGTCGAGCAATAATGTGCGCAGTTTGACGATCTCTGCATGCCCACCAGTGAGCGAAGATTTTCATGAATGTCAGAATGGAATTCGAGCAGCAGATGCCGTCAATATGGACGGCTGATAAGCGCACGGCCGTAAACATTCTTGACTACCGTGAGTCTGCAGCACCTCTAAACTACGGACCGACAGGCTCCTGCTTTCTAAACTATCAGTCCGGCAATCAGAAGAAGAAGGTTACTTCTTCTCTTCGACAAACTGATCACAATCAAAGGATATTTTAGTCGTCCTTTCCAAAACGACTAAGAATCTCAGGTCCTGGGAAAGATGTTTTTCAGTGAGTTCAGTGAGGAGGAAAAAGTGTACCTGTATCTCACGATGCGTATCTCAAAAGTTCGCTAGGAGTGTTCGCTTTTTGGTTCTGATCGGATTGATAAGCCAACGGAGAAGAAAAAACTATAAATGAAGTTTGAAAGACCTGTACGTAGGAGAAACTTTGTCGGTATCAATTTTCGGTAAGTTTAAAGATTATTGATTAAATACAGGGTCAGGCAAAATGATGTCACATTTAACCTACAAATTTAACCTACAAATGTGTCACATCATTTTGCCTGACCCAGTAAATTCTACAAATTTGCTACTCGGGAAATTTTCAGTCACGTGCAGAAATTATGTAGTCGCGAATTTGGGTGGGCAAAAATTCTGTATATATTAATTTTACTGAAGAATTCATATATCATATGTTAGGTTTTAAGTTTAGTGTAGGAGAAGCTTAATACTGTTTTCAATGTATGTAAATCTATCAATACTACAAAAACATTATGTTTTGATAATTATTTCACGTATCGTTCTGGCATTTGGAGGCGAAAATAAAATTTTTGGGTTCTAAATACACTGACAAAAATATCCAAGATAAAATGCAACAAAAATTAATTTTAATTCGAATAAATATGGATTCATCGGTTAAACCGTATGCATTCGGCTCACCTCAACCACAATTACCAACTTAACCAATGTTGTCGCTCTGCAAAATCTATACCAAAGTACAGAATACTACCTCAATAACTAATGATTCAATCTTAACTAGTTATGAGTCACTACCACACTCTCTCATTTACGACCTGATTGTTAAATTTAGTTCATATATAAATTTGGGATCAGGAACTCTAGACTGTGAGCCACCACCGTTCAGGCAACGCTTTCACTTGTTTACTTTTACTTCCTCACTTTTAGTGTCTTTTAATAGATAGCGTCAACGAAGTTAGCTGAAGAACCGGTGCGCTAAAAAATTTACATCTTAGCGTACAAAATTAGATAACCATTGACGTAAAATGTAAAATTTACCTGCGCCATCACATCATTTCATTGTGTTTCAACCCCCGAACCTATTTCTTATCAAAACGCCCGGACGTTATAAAAATTACATTTTTCTCAGCGGGAGCAATCTGTTCATTGTGAAAGTTTCATCATGTAGTGGTAGGATCAATTGTGTTTAGGCATGTAATCAAGAAGCCAATGCATGTACAAGCAGGCTGATATGTGAAATGAATGTGTAAATAATGCATACTTATCTGCCAAGACACCGTTGTGAGTAGCCTTGTTCAATTTGCAAGCACAACTGATGACCGATCAACGAACACAAACCATAAGCCGGGTTTCTGTTTTTCTTCCTTTGCTTTGTGGCTCCTGGGCTGAGAATGTCACCATGGTTTCATATCTGCACAAAGTTTTTGTTAAGGGAGAGATTGTGCTGCAGAGGCACATGCTTCATCCCTATCGGCCCATCACAGCGTACGAATAAGTTTGTTCTTTATATCAAGCGGGTTTAGCTTTCAGCGTGCAAAGGTCGATAACAAATTTGAGAGCTTACTTTACCCAGGCTGTGACTTATGTTGTTAAATATCTTAGCTTTTCTTTGAGGGGATTGCCCTCGACAAACGGACCCATGTGTTCTGTGTCGCTGTCATGTTTCTTGAGCAGTAAAACCATTCCTAAAGGCTATCTTGCGACTCTAGTAACCACAGCTGCTTTCAAAACACATCTGTTGGCTCTCCGACTGCCGATCTGTCGCAGGCCTCGGGAATATAACAAACGTCCTATAAAATCTTATCGCAAGCTTGCTAGTTTGTTAGTCTAATTTTATCAGAGTTTCTATCGATGGTTGTAGGATGTCATCCGGGTCCAGTGAAGCCAAAAACATTCCAATGTTGCTAGATGCAAAAAGTGGCTTGATTTGCAATAAGATACTCGAGCACATGTGCTTTCTGACCGGTGTTCGATTCTATTTGCTCTCTCATAAAGGCATTCGCTAACGTCGGGTAAACAAATACTTATTATTATAGAGCCTCGATGCAATTACCATTACATTGTTTTCGTATAGAAATGTGAAGAATCTTAACTTTCACTAAAACGCTCTTGTAAATAAAAATTTAAACCGTGTCAGATATATACCATTTTCAGGAACATGTTTTATGGTTTTCCTGATTAGAATAATTAAGTTACTGATGATGAGAGTAATGAAGTTACTAATAAGAGTAATGAAGTTACTGATAAGAGTAATGAAATGACTGATGAGGAGAGTAATGAAGTTACTGATTAAAGTAATTAAGTTATTGATGATAAGATTGATGAAGCGACTGATAAGAATAATGAAGCTCCTGATAAGAGTAATGAAGCTACTAATATGAGTAATGAAGCTACTGATAAGAGTAATGAAGCTACTGATAAGAGTAATGAAGCTACTGATATGAGTAATGAAGTTACTGATATGAGTAATTAAGTCCCTGATGAGAGTATTTAAGTCACTGATGAGAGTATTTAAATCCCTGATGAGAGTATTTAAGTCACTGATAAGAGTATTTAAGTCCCTGATGAGAGTATTTAAGTCCCTGATGAGAGTATTTAAGTCACTGATGAGAGTATTTAAGTCACTGATGAGAGTATTTAAGTCACTGATGAGAGTATTTAAGTCACTGATAAGAGTAATAACTTATCTCTGCCTCAGTTCTCACCGTTCAGTGACCGGAATAGACAGACTAATTTATAACAGTGGACGCAATCCTCGTGGAAATTCGGATTGGAAGCTCATCAAATTTTTTCCTGCATGGAAAATAAACATATATTTACTACCATGAACTAAACAGCGATATTTGAAGTCCGAATCAGTTTAAATTTGTTAGAAATTAAATATTTGTTATGCGTACGTGTACTACTCTCAATTGAGTAACACTCAGTTAATTGTTGTCGAATTAGGGATGAATTTCGTCTACCAATGAACAATACATGAAAATTTGTTGAAAAAAACGAACAATTTCGTTACTCAACCATGATGAAGTCGCAAGAGCGTTTTTTTGAGAACACCTGTTTGAATTTTCCAAGATGCTTGAATTGTACTGGAGCAGCACCTTACTTACCATTGCAAAACCTACTTTTAATGTTAAGCGTCGACCTAACAAGAAATTTATTTTGAACAGCGAGCAAAACGGTGAAAATGCTCAAAAAATACATACAGTATCAATAAACAGAATATTTCGTCCTTTGGAAATGATTCATGGCAAAAAAGTGGAAGAAAGAATTTTTTGTTTCAAGTGTTGCTTGTTTTTCATTTTCATGATTGTTCATGATACAAGGTACATCGCAGTTCATCTCTGTATATCAGATACAACTACAAAGTGAAGCTTATCTATGTAATTTTAGAGTCTGAACGGGTTTGGAGGCTGCTATTCATTATCAAATACAGTATATATGTTTTTTAACCTGCAATGACTGCTACTTCCATTTAATAAAACATTCACAGACTTGAGTCGTACAACAACCTCGGATAAAATCGACGTAGTATGAATACTTCTATTTAACGTTAATCTGTAGCAATACCACAGCGACCTCCATGTTCAAATTTTCAAACACCAGTGATGGCTGATAGATAATTTCTCGGACTGGAAAAGCTATTAGCGCTGAGAAAATTAAAACACCAAAGTGATGGTCGAGAGATGAAAACTTGCGCCAGATCTGAGGCCCTGCAAAAACGTCTTGATTTAACAGATGCTCTTTTGTCCTGCACGAACAATCACATTCAATCAGCATTTGTTGGAACAGTGAGTCACCGCCTGCAGGTCTCCTCCCGCTACCACTTCTGTTGCACAACACAGTTATGGAATTTTATTAAAGGAAAGGCAAGGAAAACCATTTCGAAGTAAAGAATAAGGTGCCATAGGACTTACTGAACAAATATTATATTTATGGGCTGAAAATCAGACACCGCAGTTCTCTTTATTGACCTGAGTGCAAATTAGCATGTTATTTCAATGTGAGTGCTAAGTAGCATGTTGTATATATGTGGTATAAATTAACTTACTGTATTAGTGTGACTATAAATTAGCATTAATGTTAGTACAAATTTGGGGTGGGATTAAAGTGATTACAAATCAGTTTATTGTCTTAATGTGACAACAAATTTCTCTGCTATTGTACAAGTTATCATGTTGTCTCAATGTGAGAACCAACCAACACCCATCACTATAAAAACATTTAAGTGATTATTGTAATCAAGTCCGAAATTGGAAGCCCTCTTTGGAGTATCGAGTTATGCCTGGAAATCTTTTGTTGTTCACATTCATTTAGTTTGATAATAATAAGTGCAGAGTGAAAAACTTATTATTAGGAGATGGCTGATAAACTTTCGTTCGTTCACGCTCGTTCAACAAATAGTATGTATATTAATTTTGAAGCTCAATCAGACTGTATAATTTTTTCAGTACAATACTTTGTAAAGATCATTCAAGTGCAACTTAAGTCTAGAACAAGTCTCTTTCATGCATTAATGTTTCGTATAAACTATTACTAAATTAACGAAGTATTTCGCCATGTTTGTATTCAAATGAGTGACGTGGCATGCTTCTGGATCTCTTGGCAAGGTTTATGGAACTTCAGCCTGTTTACAGAAGTTATGAGGGGCGTATGTGATGTGTTTCACTAATCTACATATTCAATTAAATATGCTCAGCCACGAGCAGGATAGCACTGCATATATGTCCTTGGAGTTCAGAATGGCATGACTTGAAGATATTTCACCAACCTACATATTCATTATCAGACGTGGCGTCAACAGCAGGATATCAGTTCAGCAACCCACGTCCATTCTGCACACGTCGATGTGTCATCAGAAGCAGAGGGGTGTGTTCCTAGACGATAATGGACCAGAATTGCTCTTGTTCTCATCATGGCTCCTGAGGATAGAGAAACTTGATCCTAGGACGCCTTATCTGTCCTTTTGTGGTGGCGGACACCAGCGACGGCCCGCAGTAACCTGACCTGTCCGCTGTGTCCTCTTCTGATTCAATCTGGTCGGACCATAGAGGAGTGAGGTGCAGTTATTTCTGGCGCTGAAGTCACTTCACCAATTTCTGTCCACAATGGCAGTGAATCTCAGAGAGATTATTTCGTCTGTCATATAAATCTTAGGATCAAATCTTTCATCGTCTTCTCATGTTCAATCTTGATC
Source organism: Trinorchestia longiramus (assembly GCA_006783055.1). Lineage (NCBI taxonomy): Eukaryota > Metazoa > Arthropoda > Malacostraca > Amphipoda > Talitridae > Trinorchestia > Trinorchestia longiramus. Next base: position 78,033 of record VCRD01000624.1, on the reverse strand, counting down.
AATATTCCTGTCTACAATTGCAGAGATAGTCGGGTATGAATAAAATACTCTAATGAAATGTTCAGGCAAGTGTTGGCGTAGTTTGTAGAAATAGAAACGAAACATAAGAGAGCAAATTTCGTTTAGTGAAAGCAAAAAGTTACTAAAAAACAACCGAATCAAAGTCGATCTTTTGACTGATAGTAAAGTAACAAACTCAAATAAACTGCGTAGTGTGCTTAGAGTTTATGCTGGTGAACGGTAGGAACCCTAGGGAATAGAGAATGTTAGTGGGCAACAGAGACTCAGTAAATCACTTATTGCATTTCTCACTAGGCAATACACTATGATGCTACGAGGGTAAACCAGTGAGAGATGATACTGGCGAGTGAACGTATTGAAAACAGAGTGGGAGATTTAGGAAACATTCACTAAGCCTTGACCAAATCCTTCATTGTATGTGAAATTATGATGCCACAGAAGTAAACCGCTATAAGTGAAATTATTCTATTCCTACTGCTGAAGTAAACGGATTGTCAACCCCAAAAGACTGGCCAAATTTTGAGCAGCAGCAAAACTTCTAAGTGAATCCTTCATGTCTTCGAAAGCTCTGTTCCATGCAGAACGCTACTCATGTGAATTATAGCTCTTATTTTCCAAAATCGTATTTCTGTAGGATTTCGTATTGGAGAAAAGTAAATCCCTGTTAACTCGACAGAAAGACAAACCTGACATGAGAAAGAAATGTACCCACTCAAGCTGTACGCTTACATGTCATTCTTGAACACTAAGCTATGAGTTGGTATGGTTACTGTGAACCAGGCCAGGCAGACTGCTCCCCTTATACGGGGGGAAGGAAAGGGGAAGCAGTGTCATTGTGCCCCCTAGGGACCCACCTGCTTGCACTCCCCCACCACGTAACTCGATCACTGACGCAGGCGCTCTATGACGCCCTGTAGACCGCAGCCAGGCTGCGTCGTCTGTTCTTACCTTATATGGAAATTTATGACTAGAAAAACTGGTCGTTGTTATGTGTTTGAAGCGTATAGAAATTAGCTGTGATTTTCCTGGAAATGGGGAAAAAGAATAAAAGAGTACGAAGTGAGAAGTCAGGAAGTTTCCAGCCAACAAACGAGAGTTTATTATTAGGGAAAAACAAGCAGTTTTGCACCTGAAAATTTATTTGAAATTAAGAAAGAAGTTAAAATATTTGGTTTTCTGTACGATACTTGTACTTGTTTTCCGGTTTGCAGGCAGTTGCTAAATGCTTTCAAAACGTTGACTTGTGTGCAAACTAAAACTTGTTTTCCTATGTGCCCATAAAGAAACTTATTCATTATGTAATATTTGAAACAGATAACAATTTTTAGTGTGTATGAAATGTTGCCTTTCAACAAAACTCCTCAGTTGAGGTAAAAGATTTTAATCCTTTACCTTTGCTTACTTTTCCAATTAGTGTACCTATAATATACGTTTGGAACATTTGTCCTATGATCAAAGGTGTATAATGGTTAGCTACGATTTTTTCAGCTGAGTTAATAAGTTAAATTACATAGAAATTCGATAATCATAATCGAAGGACAGAAAATAGAGACGGTCAGAAGTATAATTACTTGCCGACATAATTTGCAAACCTAATCAATCTGTTTTGTTTTAACTTGTTGAATGAATATAATCGAGAATTTAAAGTGAAATTTTGAAGGAGCGTCGTTAACAGTGTTACCAACGTTCAGCTTGACGAAAACATGCCATGCTGAACTTTGTATCGCATTCTCTACATTTGTTTTGATGCAAACATCCCTCAGTTTCATAGACCATTCTGAAATGATAGTTAATGTTAGCCTACTTATATTTAAAATATGTATAATAAAACAAAATCGTATCATTATTACCAAACACGCGCACCATTTAGATGCCACGTCAATACCTCGTTTTCAAAACTCGCCCACATTTTGTGTAAAATTGTCGAATAAAAATTATTTTGTGAGTTTGTATCTTTGTACATTGTAAAGCCCCACGACTTCTAAGTTACAACATTTTACACGACGTATAATATTTCTTCTATATTACACAATGATTGTGAAAAATCATTCTCCACAGACTTCTTTTTAGTTACTGTACAGAATTGTTGGATCAAAATATATCATATCATTTAATGGGACTTTGCTGTTGAATGCACAGTATCTTTTTCGGTTAACTTTAAAATACGAAGAATTCCAAAGTAAAGAAAATAAGGATAAATTAGACATACACTCGTCGATTCTTGTCTGAAGCCTGTGTAAAAATAGCTTTGATTGGCTGTCAGTAATCCAAGAATAATCTTCAAGCGTTGCTGTCTGGTGACACGAAAATCTTGTCATGCTTCCAAGACTGAAGGGCTTGAAGCTAATGCATTTTATGAACAAAGCACTTGCCAGAATTGATGTACCACAGAGAATAGACACACGAGGTACACTGAAGTCACCACTAGGGCTCAGTTCGACTGTGTCATCTGACATTTTTGTGACGGGGTGACCGCTTCAGCAAACGGCACTGCTCACAAGGAACACATCTCTCTGCGCCTGACAAGACACTTCACAACTCAAAGATGCTTTCAGAAAAATTCAACGCAGGGAATGAGAAATTCCCGGCATTCTTTGGGGTTCGAGTGTGTGTCGATATTGTCCGTTTCCTTGGAGGGATTCGCATTCTCAGGCTCAAAAGGAAGGATGAGATGCGTCGACAGACTTATGTGTTGCCAGGCACATGAGAGACGTACGACACTGGAGGAGTTATCGTGCTCACACAACTGAAACTTTATTAAGAGATGCAAGTGCGTAGTGAGAAAATTCAGCACACAGGATGACGATAAAATTTTATGCCAATACTTGTACAATAATACTATGAATAATAATAACAATAATACTAATACAAATAATGCTAATACTAATCATAGTAGTATTATGATATTATATTTATACTACCCTAAATGTAATAATGATTTAAATAGTAATACCATTGTTTCTGCAGCTACTTGTTTTCCTACGACTGCTAAATACTGCTAATAATAATCGTAGGTATAATAATATAAATAACAAATGTTAAAATACTAAAAGATGATACGAAGTAGAATATTATTATGATAAAGATATAATAACGTATAATTATTAGGAGCTCGTGCATTTTTTTAAAATTAAGTCCAGAAAAACTTATTCAGGTACCTAATGATAGAACAGAGGACGGCTGTTCAAGCAATGTACAGAAAATATATGATGTAAAATATATTACACAAAATTGCAAACATTTCTGTCTGAATTTTGGAGGATTAACGAATTTCATCGACTCTTCGTTCGAATTATAGTTGAGAATCACAAGCTAATCAGCGGAAATTTGAGTTAATTTAATAAAAATTACCCGATTTTATAATTACTTTGTTATTATTTTACTCGATAAAAACACAGCATTGTTCAGAACCTTCAGTAACTGTGTCTGTTACTCGAGAAAAATTAAACCATGCAAGGTGTTCATGCAGACCATGCAAGGTGTTCATGCAGACCATGCAAGGTGTTCATGCAGACCATGCAAGGTGTTCATGCAGACCATGCAAGGTGTTCATGCAGACCATGCAAGGTGTTCATGCAGACTATGTAAGGTGTTCATGCAGACCATGCAAGGTGTTCATGCAGACCATGCAAGGTGTTCATGCAGACCATGCAAGGTGTTCATGCAGACTATGTAAGGTATTCATGCAGACCAAGCAAGGTGTTCATGCAGACCATGCAAGGTAGTTAGAATTACATTGATGCTGACTTACAGAGATTATTGGGCAGACTATGCATGAGAGGGTGAGTAAAACATATTTTAGGCCTCTTCTTATTTAAATGACTGCTAGGGCGCACTTCACAATGGTGTAACGTACACTGTTACAGCCCACTTCATATACGAGTACAACTCGAAGACCCAAACGTGATATCAACGTGTTTTTTTACTGAATTTTTCGTTTGATTTTGCCAGTGGACGCGGGCTTTGCGAAGGAGTTTCCACATTGAAGGATGTGCCTTTGGTATCCACAATACAATGCTTACAATACATGTATACCCTACCGAATTTCCTCCTATCTAAATCCTTAAGAGCGTCACAGAGAGACGGACCAAACAAGCAAGCAAGTAACAAACTGTGTGTTATTATGCTGTGGGATTACACTTCATGTTGCACAAGTATTAAGTAGGCAGTTCTGAAGCGTGACCCTGCAAGTCAAAAGACTGGGCTGTGTTCAAACTCCTCCCAGCATTTCTCAAGTTGAGGCTTTGCGGTCGAGTGCAGGAAGATTGTGAATTACGTGGTTTCTTGGCTTTCCGTTCCCTGTGACCACAACAGGATGTATGTATATACAGTATATGTATACCTCTATATATCTACAGACACGTGTGACCGCGTGGAGCAAAGGAGAGAGAGAGAGTTTACTCACGTTGTTGAGTGAATTATGATACTGGAATAGCATTTTATTTTCTAGAAACTTGATGAATATTTTTAGTAGCAGAGGAGAGAGTCGTCTTTTTGATTTCATCGCAATCATCGGCAATTTAGCGAAGTGCAGTTATTGCTAGGGTAAATAATAATGTACATCAACATTTGATGTCAAAAAACATTCCTGAACTTATAAAAAATTCTATTCTGAATCATAAATTTAGAGCTAGAATTTTAACGAGGCGTTCGAAAGTATAACGAAGTAAAACGAAAGTAAATCGTTGCAATCAACCAAAAATTATCGGTGATTGAAGATGATATTATTACTTTCCTTATCCCATGAATATTTTTGTAAATTTCATGTAAATTTGTCTGATTATCTCCTGATTTTTTGACGAAAAAGTTGCATCAAGTTTGATGACTTCAAAAATTTCACATACAATCCGAAGATTTTGCATTAAATAGCTGCGTTCATTTTTCAAGGCAATGTTATCTATCAGGCTACTAATAATTAACATGAAATAACATATTTCCTGCTGAAATTACCTACTAACTGCTCCGTAACATAGGTACGGATATCAACCCCTACATCTATGAAATAAATTCATGCGTATACTATCTTTTAATATCTCATATTACATGTATTTCACTAAAAATAATTTTAGATCAAACTTATATTGTTTTACATAGAACATGACCTACAGTAGAAGTCTTATTATTCTTATATCAACCCTATATTGTCCTACATAATTCATTCCCTGGATTAGAACACGAATTATCCGTATATTAACCCTATATTACCGTAGATATTATAACGTGTAATATAGATATGAGTTGAGATGTTTAAGTATTGGTTTACTAAAATTTCCTCTACCAGAGTTAAGAATCCTCGCAATGGTGGCAAAACAGAGATGGTCGCTCCAACGCTACACAGTGAATTGACTGTGCTACTGATAATTCTGTCTCCCGGTGCTGTCAAAGTTCTCTGTATTCGAGGCCTATGGAATTTTTAAATAAATACAGGTTAAAATTTAGTCTTCCACGAGGTGTGGTTGTAACCGACGATTTCCGTGATGTTGAGTACAAAGATTGTCGCGATGTTGAGTAAAAAGATTGTCGCGATGTTGAGTAAAAAGATTGCCGCAATGTTGAGTAAAAAGATTGTCGCGATGTTGAGTAAAAAGGTTGCCGCGATGTTGAGTAAAAAGGTTGCCAAGATGTTGAGTGAAAGAAGTTTCGTGGTTTTGGATCCCGTGTCAATTAAATTACGATGGAAGTGATTCTGGTGCTTAGTTTAGTTCATACATGTCAGCCCAGACGGCAGTGTTCTGTCAGAGAAGAAGTTGATGAAAGAATGTCATTTTCCTCTGGACTTGCTTCAGTTTCGACGGCTGTTTGAAATATTTGTGTCTAGAGGTAAAGGTGTCCTGAAATAAAACTACGAAATTTTAAATATGCGTTCAGTATTTCATGCATATCTTTTACCATGTATTGCACCGCATTTCAGTCTATGAGTGAACTATAAACATTAACTAACATTTAAATTTTTTAATTCCTTTTCCGTAGTTCCAGGATGTCGTAGATGTTAAAATTTTAGCACGAGATGAATGTTCTCGTATAAAAAGAACTTTTAACTTGGGGACTAAAAAATTGCTAAAAAATTTGGCAAGATTTTTTTAGTTCGAGAACTAAAAATCATTTGACTGATGTTATACTGGGAAACCTGCCGCTGGGGTTCATACACTATCAATTTTTTTTGTAGGACACTCTGTATGTATATTTTCTTGTGGAACTATTTTAATACATGTGTAATATGAGAACCTTGCAAATATTATAATATTTGTATATGCATGTTTCATTTGATACATGTATCGACAACACACTAGAAAATAATTACAATTTCTTTTGAAATATGTTGCAATAAATGTTGGTATGCAATCTAAATCATTTAGTACATTTGATCTAAAACTGATCTTAGCAGTAAATTCTTGCAAAAAATATCTATGATGGGATTCATTATCATCTTAAATTTAAAATGATACTTGATTAGTCGTTGGCACCCATATAAATTAAAGAATTTGATGCTCTATAGAGCAATAAAAATAATTACGCCACTATTCAGCAATGAAAGTGAAGCACGACGTGATTTTGAGCCCGCTATTCGAACGTTCAACATTCATTACTTGCACTAACGATACAAATATGCTACAAAATTTCGTGCCTTATTTTAGCTATTTAAAAATTCGTACAGGCTCGAGGTTGCTGTTCAATTTGACGTGCCCGCAGTGATGCCTCCGGGCGCTTTACTTTCAGGGAGACCAGTTGAGCAGTCGGACCAGCGCAGTGTGTGTCGGGCAGTTACAGAGTGTGGGTATCGAACGAGCGCTCTCATATTTCTTGACTGGGCAGCCTCGGTGCCCAGCTGATCATAAGTACCGTGAAACTCGAAGCCTTTGCTTATTATTTTACCCTGTGGAAAAGCGTCATTGTTTAGAATCAGGGACAGACTGCGATTATGTATTTATTTGTGAAGTGAAACGAAAAAGAGTATTTGTGTGTTTTTAAAAGGGATCTAAGACAACGATACGCTCTACCCAAGGTAAGGCAATCTACGGGATTTGTAAGAGGTTGTAGAGCAGGATCTGCTATCTTGTTCATTGACAGAACTTGGGTGGTCGGCCTGCAGGTAAATGTGACTGTTCCACAATGTAGGCATGTTACCTGACGTGTCTAATTGTTTGGACTGGTCACCTTAGTTTAGGGGCAGTTGCGTCTGATTCATGACTGATTTCTTTGATTAGGTTAGGTGAAGTAAGGTAGGGTTGAGTTGGGTTAGATTATTTGCTTGCTATAGATATTTAAGAAAAATGACTTCTCTGCTCTTCAAAACATTGAATTATTTTTTTTGCGTTTCCATAACTTCCACTTAAGGGATTCTTAAATTTTTGATATTCTTCCTAGAAAAAACATTAAAGTTAAAAATTTCAAACGTAATGCACTTGTTTAATATTTTTTGGTTTAAATGCTGGCGAGCCAAAATTTACAAAATTTTACGTCTGTCATATGTTAGTCCAATTTGTTACTAAATTGCTTCTGTCGTTCAGTAAAAATAATTTTTTTAAATGGCGTTTCCAAGAATTTCTTTACTTTGATGTAGGCGTCGAATTCTGTTTTCAGTTTCTGTCTCGCTTTTAATGAACATTTTACTTGATTCTAATAATTAATTCACAATAGACTCGATTCAGTCCAGTGACACTCTTAGAATAATTTCATCTATTTTCACTGCCATTTAATTTTGTGAACATTTGTCAAACGAATGTTCTTTGCTCGTTGGCTGATGGTCAAACTCGCTTCATCGAAGGTTAGTTCGTAACGCATCTGGAAGTTGGTATCATTTTTATTTTAATTCTTAATATATTATCAACTGAAATGTGCGAATTGTTATTTATGAACTATGTTTAAAAATTATAGTTAAATTTTTCAATTCAAGCTAAATTTTTGAGTCATTGAAATTTTCCACTATTTTTTGTTGATATTTTCGAGTACTTAATTTTTGCACAGTTCTAGAGTGGTAATTTTACCTTAACAAGTCCAGTGATTGCGATTTTAAAGTGAAATATTCAGTAAGTAGGATAGAAATAAGAACGCTGTGTGAAGGCAAAAAGCAAGAAAAATTACGAGATCTAAACATTTCCTCGTCATCGCTAGTTTTTAGAACAAAATCGTCATAAAAAATAGTCCGTAAATTAATTTAGAATTTTCTACGAAAAAATTGAAGCTACTCCTTGTTTATGCTGATAGGAAACTATATGTTTTTTTCTGAAACTTGTCTATTTATGAAAGTAAATATTTCTTCTAAAGTTATCGACATGTGCAACTTTACTTCATATACTATTTTAAAATCAATCCTTGCTAATGAACATAGTACCAATCACCCAAGTCTTTTTTCACTGAATTAGAAAAGTAAACTGAAATATTATTGTACTGGTACGTACTCGGCGTCCCTGAACGCTGGAAATTATTCCGACCGCTCGGAGTCACACAGTACACAACTCAATTCATAAATTAACCTTCTATTACCTAAATTATTTTCTAGGTGACCAATAATTTTTTCATGTCACATAATCTCTTTATGGTTTCCTTAGGCCATATTAGGTGAAAAAAGGACAAATTTGTTCATATCAAAAGTTTTAATCAAGTGTACGCTGGGCCGTCATGGTTATTAAGGAGGCTTGCATGGCAATAAAAATATTCACTTTCGACACAAAAAAAACATAATATGAGTTAACTGAATTAATTTTTGAAAAACAACAACGATTTCTTCCAAAGATATATTTGAAAAATCCTACGGTCTTAATGACTGCGTGTTCCAGACTCTAGAATTTCTCATTTATTAAGAGGAATGCACGGCATTTCACCTGCGCGTGTTTGAAGAAACCCATTTTTTACGATGTAGTTGGCAAACGTCTCAGCTGTCACAATCTCTGCGTATGTTGCTTGATGAAATATTATGCGGTGTTATTTTATGGCTAAAAGACTTCATGGAGGATTTAATTTCTATATGAATACATATCTTGCTTAAAAAGACAGTATTTCTGCTCTGAAATCAATCGTTTTTCCATGCGTAGAGTAAGTGCTCACCTGCATGTAATGCCAAACGCCACGATTCATAAATTCTGCTCATTGAATATCTGAAATTTACAAAAACAATTAAATAATTCTGAACAAACGTCATGGAATAGGAAGATAAATTGAAAAACCTCAAAAGTTGTAAAATTTGAATGACTTGAATGACTTGAATGACTCGAATGACTCGAATTACTCGAATATTGAAATTGTAAACGGGGTACGGCCATTGGAAATTGTTTGAGGACAATCTAAATATTGCATAATTTTTGTCATCTCTACTTGTACTCAAATATTTTTTATTTTACGGAACGCGTTCACTGTCTTCGCTGAACTGACCTCAGTGTTCGTCATCAGCTTCAGTTTACTGAAGGAGTTCACTGATGGTCACTGGCGATGAAGTTCAACTGCAAGCAGGATAAACACACTTTAATGTATTTACAATCATGCAAAGTCAACAGAAAACTTAAATTTCACGTGAAAGGAATTAATTTTACGTTGGCAACAGTGTCAATTAGATGAAGTATCCATTACACTCGCGCATGTCAAGTCGCTGGATTGAAAAGGCTTTTTCTAGAAAATATTTCAGTTGTCTATTTGATTGCTTCCAATAATTTGCAGGGGCTTGAGAGGTTCTTGGTGTGACCGTTGATGGATGTAAATTATTTAAAAATGCTTTAGTTTGTATGGAGCTGCTGACTGCCTTCAATGCATCGTTTACATGGGCTCAATTAACTGCAGGAATGAGCATTAATTCAATTATTTGCTACTGGTACTAGATTGATTTAAGCAAGAAAAAATACTAAAATTGTAAATGTAATTATAAGTTTTGTCTAATTACGTACTTGTATACGGAACTTAATTCAATTACTTAATTACTTAATGAAATAGTGCATAGAAAAATCTGAACAAATCTTTTCACTTCACACAAATCGTGTGAAAGTTTCTAATGATGCAGAAAGTAGAAAATTTAATTTGATTTGAATCCCAATTTTTAATTTGATTGAAAATCCTTGGATATCACTCACGATTTTTTATTTCGATTAAAATAAAGAGAGATGGTCAAAAACTAATTTTATGGAAAATCCAAAGATATCTTTTACTTTTTTAGTTGATAGTAGAAATCTGAAAATATTTTTAAAAATTTAAACAATAATCTCATCCTGTCACTGTGACTTTCCATGCTTTCTTCTACCTATGTGAGGGTCAAACTTTGTGCCCTCTGTTTGTTGTCCCCTCTGTGCTCGCTGTGACCTCTGTGCTCGCTGTGACCTCTGTGCTCGCTGTG
>VCRD01000624.1:15580-36532 GCA_006783055.1 Trinorchestia longiramus | reverse complement strand
CAAAAGCGTTGCTTTTTATGACTTCCTCAGCTGACGTTTGCATGCTTCATGCATGACGGTGATGAGACTCTTTTCTTAACCCAATAGTTGATAAAACTATGTTTTCAGCGTGTGCGCACAATGCATGTTGTCAGTGTGATTGGTGTTCAGTCTTCTGCTGCTCAAGGGCAAGGATGAAACTGCACTACACTTCTAACATTGAATGAATGGTTGAATTTTGCTTGAAGTAAAGTTTTACCAGGTTCTATGTGTTCGATGACTTGAACCCTTGCGGTAGCTGTACTGAGGTCGTTTTAGTTTCGTGCGTATTATTTAACTCATTATTGAATCCCAGGTATTCTCTCATTTATCGTTGTCAATTTTTTTCTGATGGATAATTGGTTATTGCTTTTTTATTATGTTGTTTCTTACGCGTTTATTTTCAATATTTGCATCATGATGGGAGGGAACCAAGACAACCAAACTCTTTCACGCAATTTATTTGTTGTTTTGCTAGACGGTCCTTGAGAATCCCGGCCAGTGTCATATTTTGGAGCCTTGACTAATTGTAGTTGCGGCGGCTTTGTACATATTTTCCACAAAGGATCGGTTTTGTCTGCTCTGACTGACCCTACATCAAATGTTCGAAGACCTGCCTCTTTTTGGGAATGGAGTTCCGTAGAGTAGGATCTGATCTCATATATGGAGCGAACCGCTCTCTGCACTTGGACCAACGATACTCGTGACAAATGAGTGGCCAGATTCAGCCACGACTCTGCAAAGGGACAGCTTCGTTACGCCCTACATTGATTCGTTCTGTAGTCACGATCGTGGTACTATTTGCGCTCGTGCATGTTTGGGGCGCCGTTCGCTTCATACCGCAGAAATAACACAGGCGTCACGGGCCTCAATCTGAACACTTACAATAGCAGCGCTATGTTGCGCCATGAATGAACCTTCAGTTTCGAGCTCAGACTGAGAATATATTCTTTGTTCTGCTCGGCATTCTGTTTTGATTTTATTTTCTAGACATGATAAGCCCTGCACGCTTGCTTGAATATTTATTTCATGCATGAGGCAAAGAGAGAGAGTTTCAATATCAGAAGTATGCCGATATTCGATGTCAAACAAAGAGAAATAATTTTCGGATATGGAACGAGGATTCCAGAGAGAGTGAATGACTAAATGAAATAAGAATCACGAGTCTTGGACGTAAAATCCTTCCGTGTGCAAATGCCTATGATTAATTCAATTCATGTGATGGATTGCTTCATCATTGAAACGTATTTTACTTAGTCATATTCTAGTACTGGTTGCCGTAATACGTTAACTATTTCTCTTCGTCTTCCACTTTCATTTGTTACAGGAGAATTCGTCTATAGATTCAATTTATATCGATATTTATGTTGCATTCTGGTCATATACAGGGTGCAGCAACATTACTTTTTTCAAAACGTTTTGGAAGGCAAAAGAGGAAGTTCCGTTGCTGTACCCTGAATATTTACACAATATAGATTCATGCTTTATACACGATCGTTTCACACGTGTTGAAAATTGAAAAAAATACGGTTGCACAAAGATTAGAATCACGGATAATAATGCAATCAACGAACGAGTTGTTAAACCTTCATATCGATTTGACGGGTAATTTTATAGCATTCTTTAGAAAATAAGTTGATTTTCATAATTCGTCATGCAGGATAGCGAAATTAATTTTTAGTAATTTCTTTGGATGTATGTATTTTTTTAAAGATATTTATTCCATCCATTCGTGAACAGCAAGCTTCGGGGATCCAAATAACTTCAATGTAACTATTTTGAATCTGATGAGACTGTACGAGTTATAACTATAAGCACACATGAACACTAACAAACACGTTTATTACTGAAGGAAGACTACGAGCATTAGTACAATTTGGAATTCTAAATTATTTATATCAGTGATTTAGACTTTAAGATTAATATACGAGACAATCAAAGGAAAGGGTGTTGAATTTATGTAACTAATTGAAAAATCCAGTCTCTGAGCATGTTTTATCACGAATGTATCTTGTTTTTGGTCAGTAATATTCCTGCTATTTTATGTACTTTTGAAATATTGTATCCTAGTACGAGATATACATTGATAACCTTTAGTCAATTAAAATGCTTATATCGATGTCATTTCGGTGCTTGAATATCCTTGAAAGAATGATGCTATACTCAAATGAATTTTTTTCTTGCAGGTGCTACCTCGTAAAAACTCGCTGAAGATTCCTCATTCAAGAAGAAGGCAAACACGTTCCGGATTCTGTGCTGTTGTTCGTTGATCACTTCACGATGTTAAGCAGTCATTTGCGTTGTCTAAACTCGTGATCAGCCAGAGACAGCTGTCAGCAACCAGCATGGCTGATCAGTGTGTCGATACGAGTGCGAGACATGCGGTCTCTCAACGTACAGCCCAACCAGGGACAACGCGGCTTTGTGATCGGAACCGATTTACAAATACTAAACATCTACAAGCTTATGAATTTCACAACCTTCATGACAGCTCGCCCGCAAGCGAGGTCTCTCAACATTTTATGATTTCAAAACAAATAATTTTTNTTTGAAAAAATTACAGAACCTAACCTGAGCGACCCACCGGTGGGTCGTATCGCACTTAACGTGTTAAGCAGTCATTTGCGTTGTCTAAACTCGTGATCAGCCAGAGACAGCTGTCAGCAACCAGCATGGCTGATCAGTGTGTCGATACGAGTGCGAGACATGCGGTCTCTCAACGCACAGCCCAACCAGGGACAACGCGGCTTTGTGATCGGAACCGATTTACAAATGCTAAACATCTACGAGCTTATGAATTTCACAACCTTCATGACAGCTCGCCCGCAAGCGAGGTCTCTCAACATTTTATGATTTCAAAACAAATAATTTTTCCATCTCTAAAGAACTTCCACACTTATCACCACCACCATCGGTTGATAGAACCCAGCCAGTCTTGTATGTCGATTACTCAAGCCCGCAACCACGTAGGGTTAAATGTGACCAATAGCTGTCCTTACGAACGCGTGATGTCTTGGTTTAGGTTAGGTAACTTAGCACTGAATAGTTTATTGCGCGTATATCTTGAAAATAAGAAATTTAGCTTATTCAGCCGCCAGAAATCTAAAAGTTCGTCGGTTGTTTCTACTCTTCTTCTCCTGCTTCTGTTTTACTGCGCAGTCGGAGCGTCTGCCACGTCATCTGGTGAGTATTTTGTACGTGTTCTAAATTTATGAAAAACATTTTTATGTACGTACTACTAAGTGATAAAATACTCATCCCCTAGGAAAAGCACGAACAATGCAGAATGACGGAAGAAACAAATTAGATCGAAATGAATTTGTTTGGGATCGCTCTACAGTCAAACATCTCGTCCTCCTCACAGCTACCAGTGAGTTACGGGCTCGTGTGTGAGTCCACTCATCAACTGCTGCAAGCCTGATACTGAGACTCGCCTAACCTGATTTTCAAGTTACATCAAACGGTTTTTGCTGTGTTGAATGAATAGGACATTTGTCCGACCGAATGATGCATGTTTGGTGATGGTCTCCTAGTCTATCGTAGATATCGCGTCCTCAAACCGTAAAACTGACTAGTCTTCAGTATGATAGTGAGCTTGTTCTGGAATGTCACTACAAATGCATCAGGAAATGTACGATTTCTTTTGTGCTCGTCATTTTATTTTTGGGTTTATTTTTGTACCCCATATGCAGAGAAATCTTGGATCCTTTGCACCAGTCAGATGTAATTCTAATTTGATTGCGTAAACGAAGTTATTATTCGACTCGGTCTCCAAAATTATGAGATTTACTCGTATCAACCGAGAATAGATATTCAAATTTTAGTTACAATTCGCTGGATTTGTTGCAAGTAATTGTAGCGCTTATAAATTGTTGTATGGAGCTACAACGTCTCTAGAATCGAGCGATGCCCGGATGATTCTATCTGACTCCACAATTTCTCTCAGGGTTAGTTAAGACATGGTGGCATGGAAGCTACTAAATTGTATTGGAGTGCATTTCCTGAGCTCTTGTTTTCGATAACTCGTATCTTTTGCCTCGACTCTTCTAGAAATCTCTTCTAAAGCCCTAAATTCATGCCTGACATTCAGGATTTGTGTTAGAATGTTTCTATTTTATCACTTTTTTGTTTAAAAATATACATTTGCTTTAGCGGTAAAACAAACAATCTCATTTTTGACGCTCCTAAGCAAGTTTTCTGCATTTTTTCTTTGAATTCAGATATCAAGAAAGACGTTAACGGTTCAAAGTCAAACTTTCCCAAGCCCAAAGAAACGAGAAATATAATTGTGAGTCTCCCACTCCTAACTTCTGAAGCTCCAGGGAAGAACGTCTACATGCAGTCTTCTCGTGGTCTTTGATGTCGAGAGTGAAGGAGAATGAAGCTATTGTAAGGGCTTGATAAAAGTCGTCATATCCTTGCCAAATAAGGCACTTAGGCTTCTTTTGACTCCTGCATCTGACGATCTGATGCTGTTTCAGTCCTTTTGTGAGCAGTCTGCACGGGGAGAGTGTGTTACGATATCCTGCTGCTTATCCTATTCAAGGAAACAATCATGCGTGCTTCTCAAAGGCCGACTAGTTCTCTCATTACGTGTAATTCTTTTTGGTCCGAAGAATTTTTGGATTTCATTGGACAATACTATACTATGTGAATAGCCGCGAATTATGCCTTATAAGCAGCAATGAAAGATTCAATGCACGACAGAACAATGGCTTACGACATGCCAGCAAGTTTTGCAGATTATCTTGATGTTCCTGGAGTCGCTTTGACAGTATTCTTTGACGTTCAGATTCAATATACAATGGTGGAAAACTGCACATATCTATGAATTGTTAAATCCAAACCGCATTTGTGATTTCCGACATGATATTTGCACAGCTTCCTTAACCAAATATCGATACATAGCTGTATTGAGTATCTGAACAGAAATAATTTCCTGCATATTTAGGGTGAAACAATTCTGACACTATTTTATTGACAACTGCTTTCACTTAGTGTAATTGCCTGACAGATGTAGATTTTCTCGGTAATGATGTGAAATGTTCAACAGGAAATATTAAATGAAGGGAAACGAGAGAAAACTCCCTTGACAAATGCTAAAACTTCGTCGTATGGATAGTTGAATAGAATACAATGAGACGATAGAAACGAGCCTTCTGGCCAATTCTTGGGATGGTACTCAATTCCCATGCCGTAATTTTAGCCGCCGATAGTCATGCACAAACCGACCGCGGCGGCTACGGGCCTCGAACCCGGGCTTCCTGTATCGCAAGCGTGTTCGCTCATCAGTCGACCAATTATTACATGCAATAAATATGCATGTAATTATTCGATATGTAAAAAATTATAAAATGATGAGAAAAATCTGGTACTTCTTAATAGAGGGGCTCTACATGGTCTTATCTCATATTGAACAGTGAACTTATTAGAACAAAAACTTTGACTTTAGGAGGGCTGTAAGGACTTGTCAATTTACGCTTAATCTTACCTGAGGCCGATATTCTCGGGGCCTTATTTATTAGCTAAAATAAATGACAATGGGTGGCTTGGTCACCCTCATTCATAAATGTGAAGCGTCTTATGACAATGAGGTGTTATCTCAATGATCAGAGTCGTGCCATATCTGCCTCTGCGTCTTGCTTCTTTACGAGCGCCGTGACGAAGGTGGACCATTGTCGCTTCTGCTCACAAGTATAAATCTACACACAACATTTCGCGTCTGGGTCCGTGAATATTGCTGTTTCGATACTTCATTTTATGAAGAATAAATAAAAAATGATTTTGATATGATTCCACAATACGTTAAATCGGGATTTCAATTCTTAATGGTAACATCTTATGAGTAGTGATGATGCTCCCAGCGACAGTTCCCGTCCTCTGTTGTGCAATTTGAAATTGACTCGTAGGGAGGCTTGATAAGCTTGAGGAAGCTCGTAATTCTACGTGTCCTACGTCACAGGAGGGAGGATGTGTATCTCATCATCCAATGATCAGGCAGAAATCGATAACGGGAACAAAGGGATTTGAACCCGGGTCTCTCGTATCATACGCGCAGATACTCGCCGCTTGATTACTATCGGGCTAAAAATAAATACTGTTAAGGAATTGTCTTCTTGATATTGTTGGAAAGTGAGACGAAACGTTGCATATATGTAGAAACCACCATTTTAGAATTTCTAGGAAAGTTACATGAATAAATTGTCTTCTTTTCTAGATTTCGTGCCCTAAAATTTCGCCATTACCTATTTTGCATTGCGATTTGGAAGTTTATCATTTTTCGAGTTTTCGTTGCGAAAGAATGAGGAGAATGAATCTTACGTGTTATGTTTTTCAAAACTCTGAGATTTTTCAGATCGATTGTACGTTTATCATAAAACTTGGAGAAGCGACCCAATTTATTTGATCAAATTCTGTAATCAATTATTCGAGGGAACCGGATTACTTTGAATTTTTACTGCATTGTTAGTCACAACTGCCGCCCATGATCCATATTTTTGCATCACTTGTAGTTTTATGCAGCTTGATAAAAACAGCGTCATTTTGTAACCGTGTTCATTTTGTGGAAGGAAGGAACCAATTCAATAATTTTATTTACAAGTGTCATGATATTTTATTTAAGAGTGTCATGGTTTCTATGATCAGACACAAATACATATGATCGAGTAGAAAAATTTTCTTTCATTTTCAACACTCATGAAACACATTGCCATTTTGACATTGATGCGCATTAACTCATTCACACATCAACTCATTTCCTCATTAACACATTAACTCATTTCCTCATTGTCATTAACGTATTAGCTCACCATATGATCAACTCATTAATGTATTAACTCAATAACTCAATTTGACGTGAATAATGTATTAATTTATAACGTTATAATGCACAGAAAATGCATAGGCTTTTACGGATTACTTCCTATCTTTCACCGAGAACCATTATGCTGCAGTGCGTCCGTATTAAAATTGTAACAGAAAATATAATTTTTTGGTTGAATTTCATTTATAGTGTTGTAATTCCTACTGAAGCTACCTCAGAGAGCCCTATAATTAAAACACAACAATTATAGAAACATTTGTATCTCATTTTCATTTTCTGGAGCGTCTGTCATTTAAATTTTACTTTTCTTACGTTTTACAAGTTTGCGAGTTAATTCTCATAGGTGTAGACAGAAGGGAAAATGATGTACATATTATTTTCGTCTGTAGCGTCCCAGACACTTTATTTTCACTAGATTCACTTGTAAATAATCACTCAACTCATAAGTACGCCGAATGACAAAAACCGTACTAATACAATATGTATATATAATTGCTAAGTTATGTATCAAACGTACCTGTACTGCTCCTAGTATTATTGACATGTAGCAAACCGAACAAATTCGAAACATGTACAGAGTACGGCAACATAACTTCGTTTCTTCAAACAGGTTCCTTTAAAAATTAGGAAGTTATGTTACTGTATCCTGTATTTTTTAGTTGTCGGCGTCGGTGTAAACAAGCGCGTGTAGTTTTTATCGTGTAGATTGAATGCGTGCATTTAAGAGTTCAAGTCTCCAGGACCTTTCACCGATGAATTTAATGAGTCTGTGGATGCTGTCCGGCCTGAGATGGATCGCTATCTGCTTTCTTGGACCGCAACATCAGCTACAGAAGACCGCCGACACCAGTCTACGGACGTTGCGTTTAATTGCAATTCGAAATCTAAAACCGCTCATGCAGGGGGGTCTTGCAATGTTTCCTTGAATTTCCAATGCTCATGATAGTGATACTGTGATTAATTCCGATGATTTACTGTATTAATTATCGCACCACTAGGAAGAAATAAGTAAGCTTGCTTGGATTGCACTCTGAATCGAATTTTTTTATTCTGGTATGTGTATTCTAATATGAATAGTACTCATTTCAATGCTCAAAGATGAATAAAACCGCATTTTCAATGCCTCATGTGACTAAACGTGGTTCTCAGATCAATAGTAGTTCTAGAATGACACGACTTTTCTTCCATCCTACGTCATGGCGATAACATGATTTCTGGGGAATATTTGTACGTAGTGTTGAAAATTAGCGGATTGTCAGTCATATAGATTTTTACTTTCTGTTTTCTGCACAGACTTTACCTTAAAAATAATTCCATTAACACATTTCCTGTGAAGGGGCTCACCGGTGCGTCCCTTAGGTTAGGTTATGTGTAAATTGTATAGAGCGTTGTAGTGACAGTGTGTAGTAAATAAAGGTTTACATTGATTGGGCAATCACAGGAAACGTGTTAATCTAGCTAAAACCCGTGAAATGATATTTAGTAGCATTTTGTTTAGATACAGGAGGATGTATAGTCTTTACATGAGATAAGTACAGGGTGCATGACTTCTATTTTTTTTAACTGCGCTTTACTTTGAAGAAAAAAGTTATGTTACCGCACCTTTATGTTGTGGGAGAGCCTTATTAGCTCTCTTACGCTCCATGTTTGTTATCATAAAAAGGTTTGACCTCAACAGCTATTTAACATCTGTGCTTTGTCGTAGCTCACAGCTTCGAACTGCGTTTCAGTTTGACCCTGGGCTCAATTAAAGGTCATTTTGTGCCGTGTTGAGAAGTTTTTAAAATAATGAAACCAATGGTTCATGAAGAATTACATGTGTAGAATCGTGTTTGCTTTATGGTACCTTTGAAAATGAATTTATCAGGTTGTTCCATAGTCTTGTTCGAATTTTGAACAAGGAAAACAAGTGATAAAACAAAGGAAAGGCTCATAACAGAGTGATAAAATTTTACAATTTAATAGAATTTAATTTTCAATGTACACTTAGTCTTCGTGAATTCTTGATTTCTTCCCACCCACTCATTAGCATTTCAATTACGTCAATGAGAAACGCCTTCGCTTTTGAGGAGAAGAATTCTGAGATTTTAGTTCCAACTTAATGATCATTGAGGGTTAATTAATTTGAATATTTGACTCGTTGAACAGATGGTAATCTGAAGGAGCAACGTTCGATTTCTTTAACTGATGCTCCAAAATCTTCATGTGATGCCACAAGGTGCTTGTCATTTAACTCATTTGGGTGACTTATTTGCTTTTCATAATCAAAACTAAAATTTTCCGTTTCGAGTTTTACAAACTTGGAGTGGGTATAAGACATGGAATGGGTTTGCAACTTGGAATGCAGATGTTTTGGCATCATTAACATGAAATTCCTAGTCGTGCAGAATTATTTCACAAAAAATATGAGATTGGAGGGTTCGAAAGTTCCATTTACACATAGAAAAATTAAGTATATTTTAATTTTTTTCAACTTCAATGTTATTCTTTTCGTTTGTACCCTAGGAATAGCTTTATAAATGGATGAAAATATGTATTACCAACATTTGAAGGATTCTTTATTGTAATCATATTTATTTATGCGCGATCAAATCTGAATTTTGTGTTGGTGAATCTGAATACGTTGTCATCGAAAAAGTTATAACTGTACGTACCTGACTGGTAGAACGTTTATGTCGCATCAATCGTACAAACGAAGCTGATCAGTACATGACCGTACATATACATGTATATGCTGTGTAAATTTGGATAAATAGGTACTACAAGTGTATTAAACGGGTCGTTATCGACGACCTCCTGCCTCCACGTGCTGCCCGATGTCCCTCCACGTGCCGCCCGATGTCCCTCCACGTGCCGCCCGATGTCCCTCCACGTGCCGCCCGATGTCCCTCCACACGATGCCTTGTCTCTCAGAGCTCCCATGTTCTGAAGATCCTTCAGAATATGTGTGTAAAGCGCTGACATTACTCGCATAGATGCACCAATCCATCAAGACTTGTCAACTCAAGAAGGCTGGCACCAGTGAACGAGCAGCCCCATCAAAGCCCAGAGACCGACTGCTTGTCAGCAGGACCTCCAGCTCGAGGCACAGCGCATGACGTTAGGTTGTGTGTTTATAAGTGCAGTAATAAGCCCTGATAAAATTCTTGCGCAGTTTTACAGGCAAAAGGGGGTATTTTTATCGATCCTCACCGACTTTAGCTGGGGAAATGAACTGTGAAGTTACTGGTGCATTTATGGATGACTTGTGGATGAGCAAGAACACTGTTTGGTTCTGACCAAATTTTAACCATTTATTCATCGTGTTTTTCTTGTCCATTCTAGTCGTACGGAAATAGTACCCATGATGTATATCAGATGGCTAAAGTTCAGTGAAGTTTATCTAATTTTTCTCAACTAGGGAAATTTTACTAACAAAAATAGGCATAGTTTACAGACAAGTTTTAACTAACATTGTTTGAACGCTTGATAATTTTAATAGTAATTTCTAACAAACTTCGTTTTTGTTTTTTATTGGATCTCGGTGCAATTTTACTGGGGGGTCTTGACTGACTCGCTAAGCTAACATGGTATGTTTATTGGTAGTTCATAAAATTGGTCCTTGGTCTCGTGAGCTGTGTAATGTCATCCTTCGCTTGTAATCTTGCATTAAACGTAGAGAAGAATCCTGATTATCTTCGCTGCTAGCGCGTCTTTTTCTTCCTCCTTTACGTTGCTTCAACACATAAAAGTCAGCCCCTGCATTTTATGATGGAAATTCCTCCCCTCATCTTGTCTTATCTCGTGCACTGTACCAGCTAATGCCCCTTTATTGAACAAGAAGCTGAGGTAGGAATGAGTTCTTCAGGATTCCACTTAAGCCAAGAGTCATTTGACTCATCGTCTTGTGATGGCTACCTTTTTTAAACCCCATCATTACTTGACTCTGAGAAAACTTTTGCCAATTTTACAGGGATTGTAATCTTGTCACTTTTTATTCGCTGTGTATAATGCGCCCTTAGAATTAGAGGTTTATGATGTTCTCTCGTTCGCTACGAATGCTGAGGTACACAAATTTTCCAAGAACTAATAGACCTTGCATTTTTTTTCGATGAGATTAAAGCCTGAGTGGCGAGTGCTGTGTCTGTGAGGATGCATCCACCAGAACACAGCACTGCAATAATATCGACGCATTTTTTGCACAAATCTGCGCCTAAACTTTTGTTAAAGAAATACCCCAAGGATTATGCATAGTTCGGTGGATTCCTATTATCTTCTCACATAGCGAGTTTAAAATTCTTCTTTGAACTCTGTTGAAACTAGACAGTCTGCCATTGAATTGCTGCACTGTCTTTGTAGTAGGAGTCAATTATGAGATATAAATGAATTTAGATATGAATCAAAAGAACTTGTACATTGATGTAGTAAAAAATTTCAAAAGTTAATCCTTTTAATTAGTCTGAATTTATTGCACTTTTCTATTCGTTGGATGCAATTGGTATATGCTGGGTCTGTTTTCTGAACACTTGCTGATAACATCAACAGCTTGTGTTTGCAATCTATCAAACTGATTCGTCGATACGTTCGTCATTCGCACTCGAATTTTTTCTAGATTTACAGACATGAGGCTTCTACACACGAATAACGCTTGAAAATTTTCTCCACTAGGATTACGAATATCTTATTGCTCGCCTCTATGAACTTAAACTTATATTTAGGTTCCAACTAACTATGATTGTTGCATTCTGAAATTAATGAAACTTAAATTTTCAGGTTATATTTAGCTATTTGGTAGTGAATCAAAATTAGAAGTCTTTTTAACATTTGTTCCATGGCTTTCAATTAGTTTCAGTGAAACATTTCATTGGTGTACTGCGATTTGAAACTTTGGATTACACTTCAATAAATGTTTGGTCATTGGTAACAGGCATTAGTGTAAATTTTGCAACGCTGTAGTTTCTTTTAGTATTTAAATAAAATATAATTAATCTACTTAGGGCTGGATCGTTACCAGAACAGTGGCTCTCAGCTATTCAAAAATTTTAACAGCTTTGCTAGTTTAAAATGCAAGGCACATTTAATCTAATATGGAACAAAAAATGTCTTATAATTCCTCGTTTGCTACACACATAAGGGAGCAAAAACAGTTGAGCGGAATACCATTAATTGCAGTTTCAACTTTCTTGAGACTCGCCCTTCATGAGCCAAATCTGTTTTCTAGAATGTCATGGAAATTTATTGGTTACGTTGAAGTTTGTACATTTAAAAAACAGTAACCACAATTTAACTCGATATGGATATGAATTCGACTAGTTGTTAAGAAGAGGATTTTTTTAAATAACCCTTGTAAAATTTGTACATTGATGGTGACAGACCCGAATTGTTACTACAACGGTCTTGTTAAACTAATTTTACCATTGCATTAATACACCAATTAGGAATAATTCCACAAAACAAGCTCAGATCCTTTGATATCGTGTTTAAAAAATTCTTATTTCTTGAAAACACAAACTATAGTTCACTAAGGCATCGCTTTTTCGAAGTACATAAATGAGATGAGAGAACCATGAACTTGAACACACGTAAACATGCGTGGCACTAATGTCCTCTTATCGAAGCCAAGATTATTTTAGTGTTGACCCTAGCTCTATCATGGACAAACTGGTGGCACGGCGTGCGCGTTTGAAGAACCGAGGCTTTTTTCTCGATTTTTTTCTCGGCTCTATGATAAGGCTCTAATGCGCTTCTTTGTCCAATCCTTGGAGCCGCGCATTAACATGCACACTGAAGACACAAACAGTGTCACATTTGTTAAAGTAAAGTGACCTGGTCGCTAAAACATGATCTCTGAGTGCATAGAATCTCAATGCAGTCCTTGCTCGCTGATAGACTAAGGCCGTAATTCTTTAGAAATGTTATGTCTTCGAGACGTAGACAAGCCTTGTGTGTACTATTTATACTATGAATACTGTCTACTGGTACTGTGTGTTCTGCACGCAGTGTCTTCTGGGTGTTGTTTGTATTGGGTGATAAGGGAATTGGGTGCTGTGTGTACTGTGTGCTGTACGTACTTGGTATTGTATACAGTGCGTACAGATACTTTACATTTTTCCGTCTGTCATAGAGGTAGCCGTCTTATGAGAGGCTTCTGAAACTGGAAAACCAATCTATATTTTTCGAATAAAAATATTGTGAACAATGTTTTAGAAATTAGAATAGGAATCATACATACCAATATGGTAACCAAAAATATATACAAGCATATGCATAAGCGTGACTAGTCCTATGTGTTATACTCACATGGACAGAGCTGAGTATTCAATGAATCACATAAAAATTAAAGGAATACCCAATAATTAGTTATTCAGTCATCACCGGATAACTGAAACATGATATTTCATACCACGATTTGCATGGCTTGTTAATTTCTCTCAAATTCGTGAAATGGTAAAGCAATCCTACCGCTGTTTCCAGGATCACGCATTTTTCTTCTGGGAGGGTCATTCCCTAGCAGTTTAAAAACCAAAAGCAATTCTAAAACAGTCTGCACGGGGAAAGAATTCACGGGTTTTGTGGGGTCGTCCGAGATAGCCTGGCTACGGTTAGACGAACATTGATGAAGACCGCCATTAGTGAGGAGCGGGAAAGAAGAAGCCAATGAGAAGCTAATGAGACCCAGGGGCCGTCGAATGCTCGTGGGAGTCAAAAAGTCGTCTGCGAACGAGGGCGATGACTGGCTTAAATCTGCCTGTTGATGAGGGTAGAGCGGCTTGAAAGGGATTGCAACAGTTGGGTTAGAACCCGCCTGATGAGGGTTGCAAGGTTTAGTCAGGCAGTAAATCCCTCTTCATGACAATATTTGAGGGGTTTAAAGATAACAACAGTTGGGTTTGAACTAGTCTAATGAGTTGTACAACAATTTTAAACTCAAAATATATTGAAGGATTAGTTGGTCTACAGAGAATTATAACAGTTGGACCATTACTGCTGAGATCGCTTTTATTGTGGCTGCCGTGGTTAAACCAGGAATATAATTATAATAAAAATAATAAACGGTTGGAAATTTACCCGTGTGGTAAGGGTCACTCAGTTTTGTTAGAATAAAGAACCAGCTCTGCAATGAAGGCTATAATATTTGCGATATCTTACTTTGACGCTCACTTTTTGTGCACTAATCAATGGCTTGACCAGGCTAAATTAAGAACTTTCTTAGTATCTGTCCGTAGTGATTACTGTGTTCTAATCTAACGAATATAAGAACTCATAGACAACGTTCCTGGCTTGAGATACATTCAAAAAGGCTTTGAAGCCTTCGAATGTGGAGATGAATGCAACTTTCAAATATTTAAACTGGATTAAAATGTCTCTATAAATTGGAGTGTGCTCTAATGCCGTATTGTGTCTCCAGCTGCGATCTGTTCGTGAGAATTTCTCACCGAGTTGTAGTAGTGTTAAATTAGTAAAAATTTATAGAGAATTGCAAAATTTTGTGATGGAATGTACACAAATAAGAGTTGAACGGACAGTAACTTCAAAGAAATCTGCTTGTCTCGTGCAACGGTATCTCTATGTATTTTTTTTAACAGCCTCCTCTAGTCTCTGTTAGTTGATGGTGTACGTCGTTACAAATTAAAAACACGAAAATAAATTTTTTGCTCTGCCCAACATTACTGATTCAATAGACAATATTTTCAGGTAAACCTGAATATTACTAAAATAAAGGTACTGGGATCATTGTATGTAAATTTCGAGTTCCCTTCAAAACAGAACCACTTTTTAGAAGAAACCAAACGATTTGACCGAGCATTGAGATATACAACGGGTACGAACATCAACTTGCAGCTCCAACTGCTGAACTTTAACTGGGATAATTAAGTTGTATCACAAGTTAATTTATCATACAAATTTCTTTCTGAATGGTTAACTTAATTTCGTCGTGGTTGTAAACTCGCATTGCAAGTTAATTAGTTTTTCAATTGATTTTTGAATGGAGAAATTGCTATCGTTGTTGCTGTCGTCCAAGATGCTCTTTACATACCTCACTCTCAGGTTTTGTGTATTACTGAGCACTGTCTATTGATCCAACATTTTAATATTTTAAGTTCCTAGCTATACATTTTTCATGCATCTCTTCACCGTAATTTTTCATGGGTAACATTTTTCCGCATGAGACAGGGCTATTTAAAAGCCGCTATCATACGTATAACTTCTTACAGACATTCGAGTTCAATTATTTTCGGTAGTATTTGAAAATGTAATGAAGAACTGATCCCTGATTACTTGATCGAAAGTTAGCGTAGAAGCTGTAGCACGAATGCATAAAATCAAGGAAATTTGGTGATGCTTGTGAGGCAGTATTGCATAGTGCTCGTTGACTCTGCTGCTTATCTCCTCATTAGCGATACTTTCCAGTAATTAGGTCGCAACTAGGGCTTACGCTACACTGGATTTACTGATAAATCCGTTAATTAAATTTAAAGGGCAATAAGTCTCGGACTAGAGGCTGCTAGCCCTAGAATCTCATGCTTAGGGTTGCGCTACTGAATTTCTCTGACGAGTCTAATTTCTATGTAGCAATTTCATAAATTTTCGTCGATCCTTCTAGTTTTCGTTTAAATGCACATATTGTAATGAACTGAAATGTACTAGAATAAACTGATCTGTACTCTAATGAACTAAAATCATTGTTACTTTGGTAACAAAATTGGACTGATTGAGAACAGAAAAGCTCAAGCAAAAGAGTCGGGTTGTTACCGTTGTGGATCTTCATGAAGAAGATCAGTATTTTGAAACTAACGCATTTTTCCTCCATAATGAACAAAAATAGATAATTTTTATGCAGGGCATGTATCCTATGACTATTCCCATTTAAACCATGGAATTATTCCAACACATATATACAGGTACTTGCATTACAGTGGGCGATGATGCCAGTATCGGGTTCTATTACCCAATTGTCATGTTCTATTACCCAATTGTCATGTTCTATTACCCAATTGTCACGTTCTGTTACCCAATTGTCACGTTCTGTTACCCAATTGTCACGTTCTGTTACCCAATTGTCACGTTCTGTTACTCAATTGTCACGTTCTATTGCCCAATTTTTAGGTTTCATTATTCAATTATCAGGTTTCATTACCCAATTATCAGGTTCTGTAACCCAATTATTAGATTTAATTATCCAAGTTTTAATTCTATTACCTCGCGGTGGTGCAGCTCGACGCAATCGCAAATCTCTATTATTAACGAAGCAATCCAGTCTAATATGAGACACAACTGTCACTTTAATTTTAGACATGGCTCTCAAATCATGGCTGTATGTACGTTATCTTTGGATTCGTTAATTAGTTTATGTAGCGTATGTTCCAAGGGGTAAATACTATTGTTGCTTCCAGTGAGCATATTCACATAATTATTTTTTTGTTTCTATTATTAATATTGTTCGTACCATTGTAACTACTGCTATTATTATTATTGCTAGTGTTAACTACCAGCTTGGTTGACTGGTGAGTAAACCCGCTTGCGATGCGTGAAGACCCGGGTTCGAAATCCGCAACCACCGTGGTCTGTTTGTGTATGACCATCGGCAGTTGGAATTACGGCATGGGACTTGGGTATCGACCCAAGAATGGACTAAAAGGCTCGTTCCTAATGCCTCATTCTATTATGTTATGGTTTATATTTTCCACTTGTATTTCTATTATTGATTTTTCATTGACTGTTTTGAGCAATTTTTGTATAAAAAATTTAAATCACTGACGTGAAAACAAATGGTTAACAAATCAAGCATCATTCCCCGGACAGATTTCATATATTATCATTTAATTGTTTCCTGCTTTGAAATTCCCTTGTCCAAATTTCCCTTAATTTAATTTTGTTTTACTACATGATGCTTATAAAATCACTTCGGTTTAACTAAGTTTTAGAAACGATAAATATTTGTTGTCAACAGATGTCAGTAAATTGATTTTTAATTACTCAACTGAAGAACTTTGGCAAAATTGTGGGCAATTTATTCAGCTTGAAAATGGTACGTCCTTTCTTGCAGAGCACAACCACTTCACGCTGAAAATTTAGACTCCGTTCAGTAAATTTTTTTGTTATTGCTAAAATAAAATACGGTAAAATACACTGTGAAAAATGCGTGTGAAGTACATAATGTAAACGTGAAATTTTCAGTTTTCCTTAGTAGTGCGCGCCGTTTCATCAATCCGAAGTTTCCCGCAACCGCTATCGTTAAGACTTGGCAGGAAGAGCGAATAGTTATTACCATTAGGAAGCCTAAACCTCAATGCCGAGCGTAATTAAAGAGTTTTGTTTTACGGAGTAATTTCCCCACTGCTCACCACTGTCCTGTGCTAGTTCCCTTCCAACTTGAAACTTTATGTCTTGACAGGAAGTAATACGAACTTTTTCTTCGTGGTTTGCAGGTAAAAAATAAACACGTTGTACACGCTGGTGTAAATGCGCAAACGATGCTGTTGTTGGTTGTGGCTGAGCGTTAAGAAAGTCACTTTTGTTTCACATGTTGCAACAAAAACGATTATGGTTCAACTAGCGATGGAAAAAACCTTTGTTTATGTAGCAGTAAAAGAGACGCTGTTTGTCTGCTTGGTGAACGTTGGAATTGGTTGACCACCCAAATCATCACTATATCTTTACCCACTCGGCCACCAGGAAAATCGTAAGGGTTTTGTTAGGCCCCTGTACTCAAATTGATCGCAAGAGAAGGAATGCATCACAAATTAGCGAACACAATCACGTATTAAAATTTTCGTACGTAAAATGTTTACTTCAATAAACTTTTTACGAACGGGGTGAAATGTTTATCAATAATTGAAACGATTAGAGCGTAGCAGCTCTACCATTTTATAACTTTTCCTGCAAAAACTGGCACATTTGAAAAATTAAGCCAATTTGACTCTCAAGAGCTACTGGATAAGGAAACTTTGTTGCATCTTCAGTCTAAACCATTGTGATGATTCTTATGAAGGTGATTTAGTTCCGTTGACCATACCGAATTAATACGAGCATGGACGCTCTGCAGGATACTAGTTCTGTAATATATCATGTAATACCAACTCAAATCCACGCATGTGCTAATGAAAATAAAACAAAAAATTCTAAGTATGAAATTTAGAAACTCTGCGAATAATATGGTTCTCATATATAACCCAGTAATTTGAAATAAAAAGACTGGGAGAAAAAATATTAAAAAAAATTAAAGGTATTATCTGGCTTATTAGCTGTAAATATTTCATCTTGGAAAGGATGTAATGGCAGCGGAAGTTAAGATAAACGATGATGTCTGCGTAATGGCTGATGTTTACATCTAATTAACGGTGTGAGGGTGCGGTGAGCTGAACGGTATCCTGGTTACGGTCACGATCTCCATTACTGTCTATGGGAACCTTCTAATTAACTAATTCCAGACAGTAATTGTTTCTTGCCGGGTCCTGGGGATCTTGTCACGCTTCCATCCTGATGTTTTCTATATCCTAATGGTATATTTTTTTCCGACATGCTGGCATCATTAACGAACGTGGTTTAAAATATAACGTAGGGTGCTTGATAAATATCCCTTTGAAAGTAAGTTGCCACTAACAAAGCGCTGTGCAGCCTTTTATCCTCGAGCAAATATTTTAATTGATCTTCAAAACCACGGATGAGCCTTTCTTCGTGCCCATGGTACAGGGTGCGGCAACGTAAGTTCTTTTTTCAAAGCGAAGCGCTTTAAAAAATAAGGAAGTTATTTTGCCACATCCTGCAGATGTAAAACACCTTCTAAGTCATATTGTTCCTCAAGATTGACGTTTTTTCCTTATTCGTGGGTTGTTGGAGCTTTGTGAATGAGAATCTTCTTTCCATTGAAATAATGATATCGTGTTCCTTACATACAAGGAATTTTTGTAATCATCATTCGGCAATAATCATCCAAGCTCGTAATCAGGTTAATCAGTAAGTGCAGGATGACGAGGAAAAAGTCGTTTTCGCTCAGTCCCACCACGGTAACCAGTTCTCCAGTATGAGGGCACCAATAACCTGTTATTGCCAACCATTGTGTGGTGGTGTTATTGTCTAATGACACGTTATTATGGACTAACGATGTTGCCTCTTATTGCTGAGCTTTCAATGAACTCTTCTTTTATTACACTCGCGCAGCACTAGCAAGAAATCATCTGCCTTGCGTTGATTTCTTGCTAGCGTTGGCCGTCCATGCAACGTCGCTGATTTTTCAAGCGCGTAATCCAAATACCTCGTGAACTATTGGTTCAGAAATTACTTGATGTGAGCAAAGATGTTGACTGCAGGGAAATCTGGAGAGCAAGACTTCATCTGCTTTGCAGAGCGTAGATCACTTGCTCTCAAAACTGTAGATCCAGTGATCCAGTGATCATATTATACTTTGCAAATTTCACAGAGGCCTAATAATTTTTAGTCATGACATAGCTACAGATATTCTCGTCTCTAAAATAAGCTTGACAGACTCTTACAGAGACAGATAATTTTGTGCACAGATTTGAAGAACTCATGCTGAGATTGTTTGTTGTAGAAATTTTATCTGAAAATGTTTCTGAAGTAAAAACATTTTATTTTCTTAGATTTTCTTAGATGTCCTGGACAGGAGTGAAATTTCATGCTGGTTTTCTAAGAGTTCTCATTTTTTTGAACACTCGTACGTACTGTGCTTATGAGACATATTGTGTTCCTTAAACGTATTTTCTCTGTTTCGTTATTATTATCGATTGTTTATTGCAACCATTACAGGTATCTCGCACAAAACCAGATTTTTCACGAGGGTTCTTGCCTGTTTTGAATTTTTCTCGCCCGTAACCAGAGTATTTTATGTAAAATAATTCAAAGGTCTCGATAAATTGCGTTGTTTTTTATGTTCTGTTTCAATCCAAAGAGACTCATTAACATATCACTATCGTTCCAACGGTTTCGATAAGAACACTGAAGTTTCGCTTAGAAATAGAATATTTTTACTGCTTTCTCAAGGTACTATGCTCATTTTTGTAAATCCAGCAATTTGCCTGAAAGGTTTCTTTCCATTACTTTTCAGAGAGTTCGAAAAGCTTTCCTGGAAAGTCCTTGGAAGATCGAGACACTCCAGTCTTCGTCAGTTCTCCCTCCGACACTTACATCATCAAGAACAAGCCTGTTACACTGCAGTGCCGGGCCTTGGCTGCTGTGAAAAGTAAGCAATACGAGCTTAAAAACCGTTATTTTAAGGGTAAAAACAAATTCAAAAGAGGTAATTGAAGTGAGAAGCCATAGTTTGTCACTGTGGGTTCTCAACTCGATTTCATCGTTTCTAACAATCGACTCAAGTATATTTCGTTCCTGAGTAATTGTATTAACAAATGGTACTTATAGCAAGATGAGGAAACTAGGATTGAAGAATTTTTTTGTTCTGAAATTTATTGTCGTGAAGCAGTCATTTGTGAATTATTACATTACATATTGAATCAAATTTGAAATTCATTCAGGGTGTAACAACATAATTTCCTTTTTTAAATGCATTTTGCTTTGGCAAAAATTGATTATTTTGCCGCACCCTGGATAAAATCAGGATCACCAATAGTCGTCACCGTTATAACAACAATTGTGTTACAATCATTATTCTATTGACATGCCATCAGCAATCTGCATTATTAAGAAGCCTCTTCTTTACAAATTATGTATATTATATGCATTACTTCCTCATATCCTCAATCTGGCAATGGATAAGCTAATTCTGCATCTATGCATGTTTAGAAAAATATTGTTTTTGTAAATTATTTTCTCCTGTTCGAAAGTTCAACAGCTAGTTTTTTTCATGCACATTAGAATATATTCATTTTGAGTAAGGAGCTCGTCAATTAGGTAACTTTCCTGTGCTCGAAAATAGACTAAAAAAGCTGCTAGTTTTAAGGAACTAGAAAGTGAAAAAATCTTTAAAATCTCTAAGAAATGTCAGGGCGTGGCAGTTTTGAAATGCATTGTGTACTAGGTATTGCAAGTCGCTAAACTTAATGAAAATTTTTGTTCAATGGACTTTAAACTTGACGTAACTCTAGTCTGATTATGTTCTAACGTGATGAAACTTGATTCTGATTATGTTCCAACTCTATAAAAATCAGGTTCGA
>VCRD01000624.1:2236-15195 GCA_006783055.1 Trinorchestia longiramus | reverse complement strand
ACTCATTAACATATCACTATCGTTCCAACGGTTTCGATAAGAACACTGAAGTTTCGCTTAGAAATAGAATATTTTTACTGCTTTCTCAAGGTACTATGCTCATTTTTGTAAATCCAGCAATTTACCTGAAAGGTTTCTTTCCATTACTTTTCAGAGAGTTCGAAAAGCTTTCCTGGAAAGTCCTCGGAAGATCGAGACACTCCAGTCTTCGTCAGTTCTCCCTCTGACACTTACATCATCAAGAACAAGCCTGTCACGCTGCAGTGCCGGGCCTTGGCTGCTGTGAAAAGTAAGCAATACGAGCTTAAAAACCGTTATTTTAAGGGTAAAAACAAATTCAAATGAGGTAATTGAAGTGAGAAGCCATAGTTTGTCAGTGTGCGTTCTCAACTCAATTTCATTGTTTTTAACAATCGACTCAAGTATATTTCGTTCCTGAATAATTGTATTAACAAATGGTTCTTATAGCAAGATCAGGAAACTAGGATTGAAGAATTTCTGTTCTGAAAATATTTATTGTCGTGAAGCAGTCATTTGTGAATTATTACATTACATATTGAATCAAATTTGAAATTCATTCAGGGTGTAACAACATAATTTCCTTTTTTAAATGCATGTTGCTTTGGGAAAAATTGATTATTTTGCTGCACCCTGGATAAAATCAGGATCACCAATAGTCGTCGCCGTTATAGCAACAATTGTGTTACAATCATTTTTCTATTGACATGCTATCAGCAATCTGCATTATTAAGAAGCCTCTTCTTTACAAATTATGTATATTATATGCATTACTTCCTCATGTCCTCAATCTGACAATGGATAAGCTAATTCTGCATCTATGCATGTTTAGAAAAATATGGTTTTTGTAAATTATTTTCTCTTGTTCGAAAGTTTAACAGATAGTTTTTTCATGCACATTAGAATATATTCATTTTGAGTAAGGAGCTCGTCAATTATGTAGCTTTCCTGTGCTTGAAAATAGACTAAAAAAGCTGCTAGTTTTAAGCAACTGGAAAGTGAAAAAATCGTTAGAATCTCTAAGAAATGTCAGGGCGTGGCAGTTTTGAAATGCATTGTGTACTAGGTATTGCAAGTCGCTAAACTTTATAAAATTTTTTGTTCGATGGACTTCAAACTTGACGTAACTCTAGTCTGATTATGTTCTAACTTGATGAAACTCGAGTATGATTATGTTCCAACTCTATAAAGATCAGATTCGAGTTCTGACTTGATGAAACTTACGTTTGATTAAATTCTAACTTGATGCAACTCGGTCTCGTTTCAGTTCGTTTCAAATGCAACGGCGGTACTCCTAGCAATTCGAAAGACGAGAACTCGGTAGACGCCGTGACTGGGCTACCTGATGCCTCATCCTCCATCACGGTATCGAGGAGTCAGGTGGAGGAATATTTTGGGCGTGATGGCTACACGTGCTACTGCAATGCCTGGAACTCACGTGGTGTCAAAGCCACCAGTTCCTCTGCCGTCGTTTCCGTGGCCTGTGAGTTTTAATTTCGATACATCAGGCGTGCTTAGGATGTCTGCTGAATACCTATGCGTTTTTGTTATTGATGTTGCTATTTTCGAGTTTTCTGTACATTTTCTTACGAAGAACAGTAGTTTTTTCAGTTTATGGTGGTCTTTTTTGTGTTAATTGCCAATCCTTACGAAAAACAAAATATATTTCTAATTTATTTCGGTGTTTTATTTTAAGTTTTCCGTAAAATAGCTCATGAAGAAGGTGTTATCTCAATTCATGAAATGTGTTTTGCAATGATTTTTCTACAATTTATTTTTAAATCACACTTATTGAAAACGGTCTCTTTTGATATATTGTTGTTATTATTAAAACATTTCTGAGTGTTTCTTGGATTCAACATGGAGTTTAATGTGAGTCATGTGACCACATACGCTATATCGTGAAATGATTTAACCTTAACCCTTTGCTCAGTTCTTTAGTTGCACTGGTAGGGTTTTCATCAATGATAACCTTTATTCTCTCAGAACTGAGTCCTCAGAAGTGTTCTTTTTTTGGTCGTCATTTAGACTGAAGTCATCCATTTTTAAACGTGAAAACCATCTTCTCCAGGTCTTTGAATTTACTACGTCATTTCCGTAAGTGTTTTTGAAGGACCGTGCTACTGAAATTGCTGAATTACTCTTCTGAAATTCATACAGTAAAATATACCCAATGTGTTCTTTATTTAAAGTGTGCATTTGGTGTCGACAATAGTTATTTATTATGATAATTTTAACCAAATCCAAAAGAAGAAATAATATTTTAGTGCTTTGGATGGCTACACGTATGTCATTTATAAATTAAATTGATGTACTGATGCCTTAAAATAATTGCTCATAAGACCGACAGAACTTTGCTTCCAACATGAAAGATAGTGAAAGAAAGGCTCACACTATCATTGTGTGAGAGGCTGCGTCCACAAACGTCGAAATCACTCAAGGACGAGATGCTAGTAATAAACGAATTTAATGAAAATGTTTAGTGCTGCGTCCGACGCATTTTTTGATCGATTTAATCATATTTAACATCGTCTGTCACGTTGACTTTTACTTTTGTTTCATTAGCCCGAATGGAAATAGAGCAGAAAGTTCTGCATGCTAACTATAAATTGAGATTCAGTGGAGATTATTTGTGTCTTCTCTAATGGGCTAGTAACTCTAACCTGACGTATCTGACTGCGTTCAATTCTCCGAGTCAGATTCTTGTTGAGATATTCAGACTATTTGAAACATGTTGTGCGTCGTGATAGCTTTATTTTTAAACTAAAATCATAGTGCCTACCTGAAGTAGCAGCATATTTATTCTTAGCTGAATAATGGGGCATTTTCATATTAAATATTGCTGTAGAAATATTTACTTTACTGATTGTGAAAAAGTAGCATGTATGCTAATTTTTGTTATTTGAAGGAAAATGTGGGTGCTTGTACAAGGCGAACAGTCTCTGAACCAGTCTAATATACTCGTATTTATATGTTTGAAAATGTATGTCTCGAAAGTTGTACTTAATTACAGGTTTTCGAGAGGTTATTGTGCATTTGCTCTCAGTGCGCAGGTTTTTATCCAGCACCTTAACTGTAAAGTAAGCTCCGTATGCCACTTATTCACTGCTTTTTATGTTTGTATTTGTAGTGATAAAAATGATCCTTTTGGAACACCGATCTGAAGAAACAAATAGCGAATCAAAACGTCTATAGTTTCTACCGTCAGAATGAGAGACGAACGTATCGATTACTTCAACAGCAATAAATTGCATAGTACTTAGCATTCCAGTTTGCTTTGTATTAGCCATTCTTACGTTACATGAACTTTTGAGTTGCGATATCATTTGTTTGTGTGCGTTTGAAAATCTAAAAACAGAAAGGGCGACCAAAAATTCAGCTTTATATCAATTGGTATTGGGAAGTTTAGGTAATTACGTAATCCAATGTATTTCGTAATTAAAGTTTTTGGAGACCTGGCTACCCCTCGGAGATTACACTTCGTCCCAATAATGTTCTAGTAATTTTATATATGCTGTTTCTAATAATACCTTCCTGAATACCTTTGCGAGCAATCATTTTCACTGAGGCTTATTAGCCATGCTCATTGTCAATGTACAGTACAATCAATCACATCGGGCATCAGAGAACACTTTTCCAGAAGTATTTATGATGCAAATCTATTTATACCGTGGAAGCAAAGCTTCGTTGCGTGGTGTATCAGAGACTACCAGTTACATCTCGTCGTGGGTCAAGCAACTCGACGTCTGAGAACAGCGACTGCATCGTCTTTTGAGCGATCAATTATTTCTAAGCGGTGTTCAGCTCTAATGGATACGAATAAGGGAGTGCCGTGACCAGGAGGGAAAGGGTACAGAATATGCGGTTTGATTTTCTCAGCGCTTGACTCGTGTGTGTGGAATTTATTCTTAGTTGTATCATGGTAATTCGTTTCATAAATATATGTCGTATCAATATAGGTAAAAGGTTTTCTTTAACAGTTGGCATGAAGAGCTAGGGGCGGCATAACATCATGTAGTTAAAATGATGTGAAAAACATTCATTGGGACACACTCTTGTAGGTATTTTTCTGGACTTCGTCGCTAGGGCGAAAATGATAAGCTCGAAACTGTAGAAGTCGTAAAAGACTTTGTTGGGGAAAACAGTCGTGTGATTTAATGTTGTTCAGAGTTTGAAATCAGACTTTTACCTACTGCTTGACCATCGAAATGAAAAATATTCTCATTGAAGTGGAAATCGGCAGCTGCAGCACTGTTTGTTTCAAAGAAGTCCACACGTTTATGAATACTGAGACTTGAATATTCGAATTAAGCGAGGACAACTTTTATGGATACTTACTTGAACCCGTTGTCAGACAGGAGCTTGAGAAGTAATTTTCCAGGGTCAATACCCGGATGAGTTGATATTTTCGGAATTCATTTTGAAACATTTTTGTTTGATATGAGTGTACATTAAGGCTCGTGGCAGACGACGTTATCGCTTCATCACTCATGCCGACGCTAAGGAAAGCTCCATCTGCTGCTTCTTGGTTCAACTGTAAAACGTTTTGTAATTGATTTCACAGGTCATATTTTTCTAGAGAAGGATTCTTTTGTGTGTGCTTCGCAGAAATGAATTTCATTAGCTTCTAAAGAGCTTGTATAAAACTCGCCAAAAACAGCCACAATATTAGATTCGAGGCAAAATGAATGGCGTATTGTACGCTTAAATAAATTTGAGTTCGACCACGAGTTTGAATGTTGTTTTCCAGATGTGACCATATGATTTACTTATTTACAGGAGTTTTTTCAAGGTTTTCTTTGTGCCAAAAAACTTTAATAGCCTACAGTTTTCATTCTGTTGGCTGAGTTTATTTCTTTGAGCGATCAATTCAGAATCCATTCTTTGCAAAAGACTCTTAGATGAGTCTCCTATGGAGGCCGGATATTTACTACCGATGCCTTTCGCCTGATAATATGCTTTTTGCGTTATTGAAGGCAACCTTTTGACTCGTGGATCCAGATTGCTTTGTGTGGCAGAGACGCTGTGTGACCAGTAAAACTGCATTCTTCCTGCTTTTTGTTGAGCAACAAGTGCCAAACAGAAGCGTTTGTTGACTGCAGCGATTGGGGCCAAATTTTAGAGATGAGGACAAATTTATAGGCGAAAGTAGCGTAGGTCTCATGTAAACCGGTACAACACGAGTGTTAAGCACCCATAACTCAGAGCGATAGTATCGAAATTGTGCCTTCAGAAGTTGATGGTGTATCTTGCAGATGAAATCACAGCCATGTCTCCCTAATACAAATCCTGCTTTTTTCTCTTATGACTTCTCCTGGCATCACCTGGTTATTACATACATATAAATTCTAGTCATACTAATTTGCGTATAGTTTCCACTATATTGAAAAAGTTCAAAAATTAAACTCTTTTCCGTTAGTTTTTAATTTTGAATCTTCTGATATCCTTACATACTTTGAATCGACTAAGGATTTCAACGAATCGCTTTTCATTAAATTAAAAAATGATAGTTTTTCTTGACCAACACCTCACCATTTTACATTGAAACAACTCGGTATTTAACAAAACGTAAGAATTTGACGACCTGAGACATTTCTATCCTTCAGTCTACGCACGACGCACACGTATTCTATTTCGAAACCGGGATCGTACGTTAAGAAAAAAATCCCTCCGTTTCAGGAATACTGTTTTTTCATATCTACCAATCTATGTAGAATAATTAATTACGTATTTCTACAGTTGAGTCATCACGAAATTTCTTTACCTAAAAATCAAATCAGAATTGTGAATTATACCGATTCTCTAAACTTGACCATTGTAAATCTTACTAGTGTTGTAAATTTTACCAGTGTCGTAAATATTACCAGTGTCGTAAATATTACCAGTGTTGTTAATATTACTAGTGTCGTAAATATTACTGGTGTTGTAGATTTTACCAGTGACTGAAATCTCTGTGAAATCTCTTTGCATACAACGAATTTGGGTGCGTTTTATTTTTTTTTCTGGTGGCTCGCGTAGTTAAGGATTTCGTGCAGATTTTTGAGACGTTCCTCGTGGGTCGTCCATGAGGTCTTCAAGTTATTATAATATACTCGAATGTTAAAATTATGAAATAAAAAGAAATTTAATGGACCTGTAACACTCGCTTAGTGTGGCTCTCAGGTATAATTAAAGTCCACCACAAGTACGCTAAGTCTTGAAAGTTTCGCCGCAGTGTGCAAGTATCAAGACATAGACTTTCTTCACTATGGCCTGGACCTGTAACTTTTTGAATCACCTGTTCATTTATCGTCATGAGACTATCATAAATTTTGATAGTAAAATATATTCACTTGGTAGCCTTTAGTTGAACAACTCGCCAGACTCTACTCTACAGAGCTCAATGTTTTTTGCTGTAGATCTACAGCCCAAAATATACATAGTAATTATTTCAGACCCTGTTATAATAGAAACCTTTTCTCCTCCAGATCTGCGACGGCACTTTTTCGAGCCGCCGTACTCACGGTCTGTGGCTCTGGAGAGTCAGGTGGAGATGCGCTGTCTGCCTCCAGACGGTCAGCCTCCACCCTCCACTTTCTGGCTCAAGAATGACAGGCCCATCGACTTCAGCGTGGAGATGAACTACAGGTAAGGGCATTAATTAATATTTCTAACTTCTTGATGCAGTGTTGAATCGCTTTCTCGGGTTTCTGATAGGTTGACGTTCAAGTTTTGCGTGGAGA
The DNA here is from genome assembly GCA_006783055.1 of Trinorchestia longiramus. Classification (NCBI taxonomy): domain Eukaryota; kingdom Metazoa; phylum Arthropoda; class Malacostraca; order Amphipoda; family Talitridae; genus Trinorchestia; species Trinorchestia longiramus. The sequence goes on along the minus strand of VCRD01000624.1, from coordinate 8,455 downwards.
CTAAGCAAAAGTTGATACGTTGTGTCGTCGGTGAGCAGTTGACCTTAACCTACCATTGCCAACAGCAGAGAAGCATAAGGTAAACAAAAACAGGAAGGGCTGGTTCTGAATACCGACTGTAGAGATGTGGTGTTCTATACTGTGTATCCGAAGATGATATTGTGGAAACAAACAATTGAAAATGGAGTCGAGTATGAGTGAACGAAAGTGTTCTACTCCATCTGGAGAAAGAAAGAAAAATTCGTATTGGGAACTGACACACGTGGGAAGAAATATTTCACACACAAGGTGACGATTTGATTTTAACTGAGCGTGACTTCTGCTAATTAGTATTTTCTGCCGTTCATTGATTGTTGAACGGTCACAAATAGAGTCTTAAAATGATGGAGTTCCACCTGTTTGTGTTACAGCAGACCTCATTACAGTGAATTAAGAAGCGACAGAAAAGTCATTGGCAAAACCACTCTAACGAATGGACGAGACTTGAACGACAATTGAGAGTGATCCAGTGGAGTCACCGTGGATCCTATCTTTTTGCCCCGTGTCATAAATGTCATTGACCTGTTAAGTGTCACTGATGTCATGTCATTGGCCATTTTATCGTTTTCATATATTTTGACCTTTACTTTTTCATAAAATAGTTAAACATGAAAATTGAAGGTTTGATTGGTTAATGCCAGTGTTGGAAACGTCGAAAATGTTTGAAAGTTAACGAAGAAATTCATCTGAGCATCGTTTTTTGGTACAATTTTTTGAAGTATTGTTATTGAAAACGTTCTTTAAGAAACTACAAATATGTTTCATGCACTTACAGAATTTGTTCTACGCATGACAGTTCTGTCAAAAAATTTTGAAAGCATGAGCAAAAATTAATGATAACAAGTCTTTACTTCACAGAGGAGAAAACTTGTAATGAAATGCCCACCCTAGGTTTGCATAGTGGAATATAATGTGTGTTATGACACACATTATATTTAAGTATTCCAATGATTGGCATACTTAAATATAAGCTGTGGTCTAAAATTTATTTTGTTTCATAGCAACTCCATGACTCGGCTGGTGGTTACACTCAAGTTATACCGGACAATATTGCCAAAAGGAATAAAATTCTACGGTTTTATAACACTCTGACTACTCTGTTACAGACAAAAAGTATTTCAATTATCCACGACAAGGACTGGCATATGAGTCTACGACTTATCGTTTGAATAACTATGTATAGAATATTCACCTCATTAGCAATGGTGATAAAGGTTAGCAGGAAAACGTGATTTCGACCACGAACCCATTGTTGGTTATGATTTTTGCAGAACGTAAATTATTTTATGTAAAAATATTATGAGGGTCTTTCTTTTTTCAGCCAAGTCGAACATATATAAACAGGAATATTTACAAATATGTGAATACACAGAGTACATACCTTTCATTTTTCAATCAATTATTTCGGTTATTCATACAAATTTTTGTAAATTTGGTCCCTATATATTGATACTGTATGAACGTATAAAACAATTTGGAACAGAATCTCGTGTGACAACATGAACATAAAAACCAACGGATGGATTAGGATATCACTTCTAGCAGCTGTGTTCGATCGAAGTTCTGGAATAATTCTGCGTAACTTCCACTATTATTAACACGTTAAGTGCGGTTGCCTAGCCGGTGCAAATCTTTACTTTGTACATACAGTCACTAAAAAGCTTTGAAAAATTACAGAACCTAACCTTAGTGACCACCGGTGGGTCACTTCGCACTTAACGTGTTAATAGTTTTGATTTCAATTTCACTCATCAATATGCATTTGTTTTTCACTAAGGGTGTCGTCGGAAGGTTCGTTGCTGCTGCTCTCCGCGGGTCTGAATGACATCGCCAACTACTCCTGCGTCGCTGAAAACATCGCAGCCAAAAGAGTATCACCACCTGCTGCTCTGAAAGTCTACGGTAATTTTGATCCAAAATTTGAAACTCTTTTATAAAGTTTAAAGAAAAATAACTGATATTCTTGATCGAATGTTTTAATTAAAATTTCAAATTCATTTTTGCTGTCTAGAGTGAAGTTTGGAAGAACAATGTATAAAATCTGTCTTAATTTTTAATCTAATGAAATACAGATTTCTTAGGGTAAACAATTATGCGTTTTGCAGTAATGTCTCATTTAAAGACTCCTGATTCCAAAATAAAGCAGATAGAGAAAGTGATAAATAAAATCGACAGAAATTTTAATGAATGAAAGAGAAACCATCTTTAGGAAGTGTACTCAATCGATGGTACATTGATCATCTGGTGAAAGTTTACTGAACCATCGATTAAATAGCCTCAAAATATGTACTACATAAGGGACATCATTCGGTGGATCTTGAAGTTTGGCATTATGCGTGTTTCCGTCAGTGGATGGTTCGTGGTCCCCGTGGTCTGCATGGTCTCCATGCAGCTCAGAGTGTGGCAAAGGAGCGCAGAAGCGCACCCGCACCTGCACCTCACCTCCACCCGGCAACGGGGGAGCATCCTGTCGCGGTAGCGCCTTCGAGAAAATTGACTGCACCGCAACTGACTGTCCTTGTGAGTCATTCTTCCTTCCAAACACATGAACATTGTTTCTGAAATAGTGTGCAATACATGCGTTGTCACTGGTTTTTAATTCTTAATGCTAACATCGAAAGACTAATGGTGATGCTCCTAGCGACTGATTCCATTCTTCTACATTGCGACTTGAGGTAGAGGTTCGTAGAGACACTGGATGAGCTTGATGGTGAAAATATGGTCTTCCTGATATCTTACGTCGTAAGCAGCAGAAATTTGAGTGCTGCATGTAGACTCGAACCAGGAACTTGTTCATCACACGGCACTAATCACTCAACTGTGACAGCAATGTCCTCTTGAATCAAGATTAGTTTTGAATTTTGTTTCTCGAGTGTGGAGTTTAGATTAAAAATTGAGGTGCAAATTTAGTTTGCTTTTTGGCTTTATTTTGGACGTTGTTGAGAATTTTACGATCATGGAAAACTATTTTAATTTGTTCTGAATTTTGATTTAATTCTCTGTTTGTGTCAAAAAATACGTATGTTGTGAAAACTTTCACTTCAATACCATATCAATACATTTTGCTATTTAAACTATTTTAAAGTGAAAATTTTCTGTATTTCTTAACTTTTTAAAACATTTAGAGCCGTGTAAAAATTATGAAGCTATCTAAATTTATGTTATTCAATAGGTATGTAGTTTTATGCAAAGTTATCTTCCATCTTTGAACGTCTTTTTGATTGCAACAATACCGTGATGTTTCGATGAGATGTGTCCTCTATGTCTTTTGTTTAAACATTCGTGCCAGACCCCTGCAGTTATTCCAGCAAACGAGTGAGATTCATTAATAGTGAAAACTATTTTTGCTGTGTTTTTTTTCAAACGCAAGTATTTCTACAGTAACTAAATGTTATAGTCCACACCTGGGTAGAGGATATTCTTTTCAACACTGGAGACCAGAAAAGAAAGTTTTAGTTATTAGTAAAGATGTCCAAAAGACACAAACATAGTTGTTCAAAACAACGCTGCTGGTTAGACCGAAATTCTGTAGGAGTGGGCGACTGCATTGCAACTCGTGTGTGGTAGTTGCGGTGGTTAAACCAGGAACAGAATAATAATAATTTAACTCAGGTTTCCTCGTGGCAAAGTTGATTTTTTTTGTGCGTTTGACGTTGCTAAAGTTTTACCTACAGCAAGTTGGCGTGTATGGCCATGCCACCATAAAAAATTGTTCTCGTTTTTTTGCCTCCAGCAAGATTAAGGGAACTTAATCGAAACTGAGCGATCAGTTGAGCTTCTTTTAGATCAGGAATATTGTTTTATATTATCATTCTGTCTCAACCAAAGCCGTTCATGTTCTGTATATATTTCACAATCCTTGTTACGATCATAAATTAAATTAACAAAACATTTTAACATATATAATGTTTTGTTTTAAATATCAACTGTATCTCGAATTCATATTTCGATAGGTTGTCAAGGAACATCATTAATCAAGTATTTCCTGAATTGTTTTATAAAACTACGTTCCCTAAATTAGTGTTTGACCATTTTTAAACCTTCTTTACTTTTTAACTTCTAATCACTGCACTGGAAAACTGAAAAATGAATTCACCTCAGGTTTATTATATAAATCAACGTTTTTTTGTTTTCTGGTGACATTGGATTTGTTTAGGTTTAGAACTACCCCTATTTCCTTATTCACTTTCCAGTATACGCTGCGACTATCCCTAATTTCTCCATAGGTAGAAATATTTGAGCTGAAAGAATTTCTCCCAGAAAGGCTTACGTTGGGACAATGCGAGGTGTGGTGTGAGAGCGAGGTGTGGTGTGAGAGCGAGGTGTGGTGTGAGAGCGAGGTGTGGTGTGAGAGCGAGGTGAGGTATGAGAGAGAGGTGTAGTGGCGGTTCTGACTAGCCCTTACTACCTCATTAGCTCGAATGTAGGACCTACCTAAAATTCCTCACACTTCATCGATCAAAATCGACCAAGTTCGTTGCGTAATTCGATGGCTGTTAAAAGGCGGTCTACTTAATGTCCAGTCATTCTGTTCGTTACCAAAAAAATTCTTACTGTATTTAGGATACATAAAGCATAAGAAATGCATTCAAAGTGATTCTTAATGGGTTATATGAAGTGACATGAGAAGTGCATTGATTAAGCTTATTATTGTTGAAGTTGTCTGACGATGAATCGCGATATTTTTTGAATCGTCCAAATATCAGTCAATGAATCGTTACTGTTTCTGACGTGTAGTACAATTTAATAACAAGGTCTCCATCTTTAATTCGATTCATATTATTTAATATTGCATTTTAAGATATCAGTTGAATCATATGATGGACTTGACGGTGAGGTTTCAGCTGCATAAATTTGCATCCTATGCTTGATGCTATAATTTGGCTCAAAACTAACATTTTTTTACTGAATTCTATCGTTTTTCCAACCTTAATTTCGTAAACAGTCTCATTTTCTACGTTGTTTCAGCCATTACTTGTAAATATACTGGAAAAACAAAACAAACTTTTAGTAGCTTAGAAATTGATCAAAATAAACGTGCGCTAAGGTATAATGAAATTAACCCCTCTGACGAAGGCACAGAAGGGGCTTTTATAAGACGGTGTGCTTGTGTGCCACTCCACCGCAACAAAGGCAGCTCTGTTGTGGTGGTGTTCAGCTTTGTGCACGACACAGCGGCCCTAGCTAATCCACTCCCATAAAACCGCCTTTAATAAATAACTAAAACAAAACCCGTTTGAATGAAACCCTTTCAAAGAATAGAGCCAGAAAACTGTTCTGCTTGTTGCGTGTCCCAGCAACGCTACAGTGACTGGCTTGTAAATTGAATATTTCTTTATGATAAAAGGAATTGAACTTTTGAGTTCAGGAAATCACGAACTTTTATGATTTTTGCAAACTCAATTACAAACTGGCTGGAAAATTAAATTGATTGATTGAAGCTGACCAACAATGCATTTCAAACGCCAATATTTTAGGACATAATGAAATATTATTTTCATCCCCTAACCTAAATAAGAAATGGTTTCCTACATCGCTCACAAAAAATCAACGAGTCTACGGTTGGTGATGCTGTACACAGAAATTATGAACTTTTAAAAGTCGAATGAATTAAGATTGATCATATTAATGATTATTTTCTTTTAAGTTGTAAGCAAACATTACAATTTTAATAATTCCGCGTTTCCAATATTTACAACAAAAATGACTAAAATGATAAATAAAAAATAAAATTCATTCGAATAAAAAATGGCATTCGAGTGTTTGATTATTGTCAGTGTAAACAATTCAACATTTTGTGCAATTTCTCCGACGTGTGAAGCTACAAATTTTCTTGTCGCCTCCGCGAATATTTCTTCAGTTTTTGAGCACTGAAGACAAAGCCTGGGCGTGTTCGGTATGTTTTATTTGTAATGATTTTGCATGGGTTTATTAACACTGGTATGACTCCGAAGTGTTGCTCCATCATGCGTGGCTCTGAGAACAATGCCTCGCTTTTTAACTACGACATCCATTGTTAAAAATCGTGCAGACGACGGGAGCTCTGTCTGCATTAGAAGGGGAGCGCTGTCTGCATTAGAAGGGGAGCGCTGTCTGCATTAGAAGGGGAGCGCTGTCTGCATTAGAAGGGGAGCGCTGTCTGCATTAGAAGGGAATTACTGTCTGCATTAGACGGGGAGC
>VCRD01000623.1:149610-241562 GCA_006783055.1 Trinorchestia longiramus | reverse complement strand
TGGTGGTGGTGCTGTCACGAGTGTTGTGTGGTGGTGGTGGTGTCACGAGTGTTGTGTGGTGGTGGTGCTGTTAAAAGTGTCACCAGCTCAGCAGACTTGCAAAACTGAAGCATGTCATGCGTTATGTTACTGGAGAATACTCCATTAAGACGCGTGTCATGCGTTATGTTACTGGAGAATACTCCATTAAGACGCGTGTCATGCGTTATGTTACTGGAGAATACTCCATTAAGACGCGTGTCATGCGTTATGTTACTGGAGAATACTCCATTAAGACGCATGTCTTGCGTTATGTTACTGGAGAATACTCCATTAAGACACACATCTCGTTCAAAAGACAAGCAGAGAATACAACACGTTGGGTTACGCTGCCACTGAGGATGTTCTAATTCCAAAATGTGCATATTTTTACCGGCCGCCGTGTATCATCCTATTTTACACCGAATACTAAAGAGCCCAATTGACTTAGTACTTAAGTAAGCGCACATGACTGAAGTTGAGTAAAAAATTATCTCTTCTATAAGCACAGGACGAAGTAAATCCTCAGATGTTGTACGGAATATTAAAACGAGGAACCAATTTTTTTTAACTTCATTTTGATAATTGTGAAATAATTACGCTAATATCAGGTAGGATACAATTGTAAATAGTTATTTACAGCGTTAGGAGCGTGAAGCTGTATTGAAATATTTGATTTATCTGTATAATAATCGCATGCTTCAATGAAAGAACTTCCGACCAATTTTTCAGCATTTTTGTTACGGTTTTACATTAACTGCAAAGCAAATTTCTTCTTCATTGCTGTTGGTTAAACAATTTTTCTCATAAAATATTCTTTTTCAGTTAGATGTACTTCTTTCTTTCTCGAATTGAATCAATGTTCTAACCCAACAAACGAAGCTCAAGTGGAATAAAAAATTTCCAGTTCGTGACAAGTTGAGGCCTTCTCCAAATGTCATCGAAACACAAGGTACGGCAACATAACTTCCTTTTTTCAAAGCAAGCCCTCTGAAAAAAGGGAGTTATGTTGCCGCACTGTGTACAATCATTAAGTGAAGTACAAAGCTAGAACCAGTCTCTCGTATTGGCCTCCTACTAGGAACCCATTTCTTCCTACTCTCGTCGTTAAGAACAAATTCCTCGCATATGAGGTTAAAAATGAATGCTTCTATCAAATCCCTCGACTCAAGATTTGTTGAAATAAATTATTAGAAGGAAGATTTCGCACATGCTTGCACACATAAAAAAGCAGCCGAGGCGAGCTTCGCTTCATTTCCTGGGCCCGGGGCACATTTTGAGGCCTAATCTTGGCCATTTTCAGGCCGGTTTTGCCCTGTGCTTCTGCTATATCAAATGGAGCGGCCGTGCATGCAACGTGATCAGCATCTTCATATCTTCAGCAACTAAACGCTAGAATTTCATACGAAAAAACGCATAACCTTGCCTTTATCATCATAAAAACATACTCTTTAGTGATGTAACTTTACTTTAAACTCTATGTCAAAATTCATTGAAACGAATTACACGAAGGGTTTAATATGAATGTTTTGGCAAGCTCTTAAATGTATTTCAAAACATTAAAGTTATTTTAAAATAAGTGGTGACTGCAACGAAACCTTGAATTTGCATCTCAGTTTCATATTTGTTTATGCATTTAAATATGATTTTTAGCATAAAATACTCTGAAAACAAAGACTTGGAGCACTACTGAGTTCACAAATAATTGTAATCAATTTGTTTCTACTAAAATCCAATATTGTTCGGTACTATAAAATAAAATTTCACAGCAATGTGAGTCTGGTATGTTAAGAATTCTAGCCTAACAGCTATTTTTAATTATGTACAATATTTTCCATGGTTTTTAATGGCAGCCACAAATTATAATACTACCTGATAAGTATTGCAAGGGACTACACGGAAAAAAGAAGATATTCGTTGCGTTGAATAATCTGACAAACAAAGAACTTGACCCACTCCAATGACACGTATTAATCAAATTTCACAGCGTGCTGAGTTTACCACTGAGCGCAGAGTGAAACACTGAACAACACACGCACGTTGAACGCATGCAGCACCGAGAACTAGAACATTAAATGCGCCAAATGTTAAATGATCCTTACAAAGTCGTGTCGTGTTCCAGGTGGAGCAAAGGAAGGACTGAAGGAGTGTAACGTGACCCACCTCATTCAGTAGAATGGAGTTTTCAAGAAATGGTAGACGGCCATAGAAAGTCGCTAATTTCACGCTCTATATTCTCAAAAAAAGCATTTTTTTCAGGCGATCTTTTGCGGATTGGGATTTATTCACCACCATTGTACGCTTTTTGGGCTCGTCGCGCCAAGTTCAAATGAATTCTATTAGAAGCGACAGACGCTTTGTTTTCCGTGCGAGAAGCTCATTAATTCGGAACCCTCGTCGCTTTGTTTGCCTGGAGATGTGCGACCTGAAACAGGAAACGGTCCTGCTTTTAAAGTACCGAGTACGAATAATATATCAGAGTTAATGATTTATAAATAGTTAAAGAAAATATAACCACGTGAACACAAGGCTGAACATACATATTTATGAAAAGCGTAACGTAGTTATGATACAGTTAGGTTAGGTGATGATTTAATTTGTTTCACATATGATACCATGAAGTACAGTTATGATATTACCATAACTATACTTTGAAGTGAAAAAAGCGACATCCTTCATAAAACTCATAAGAAATTTCATATTTATCTTTATCGCGTACACACTGCCCGACTAGTTATCCCAGAGACAAATTAAAGTTACTAGTGCAATGTGTACCCGCAAAATTCAGGATCTATGAAGTAAAATACATTGTTCATTTTTACTCGTGGTATTATCAAAACCTGAATATTTTTCATGAATGTATACAGAACTTCCATTTTCTATTTTATCTACCAATAACAGGGCCGAGTGGGAAAAGAAAGCTAATAACGGAAAAAATGGCGTGTTTTATAGTGATCCGGTGCCTTTGGTACCGACAATACAATGCATTGTATTGTCTAGTGCAATGTGTACCCGTTAACTTTGCCACGCGAGCAGCATTGCTTCGTCTTGCCATTTCGCGTTGTTCGTCCGATAGTCTTCGGCGTCTTTCTTGCTGTCGAAGTCTTGCTGCTTCTCTCTTACGGTTGGACATATTTCTATCCATGTTGGCCTTTTTTGCCGGAATTTTATTCTGAAATATCCTCTATTATCTCTTTGAAGCTTTTCAAGAAAATCACAATTCCGGAAACAATAACTCAGTTTCTAAAATCTTTGGCCTTATACTAAGTGGTAACCAGGTTACTGGTCAAACTAATTTAAAACATTTCTTTTCGCATTATCAATTAAAAATATCAAAGCATCATGATGAATTTCAACAGAAAAACGTCAAAAAAATTCTATTTGTAAAAATAAACCGATTGTGTATTCTGGATAACATAATGCAAGTGAAAGGGAATTGAATTGCCACAGAAAAATGATGCAATAGAATGATTTCTTGTATTTCTTAAGCTTCATCCTTATTGCCATCAAAGCTATCGATTAGAAGAGTGTGACACAGAGACAGACAGACGCGGTTCTTATTATAGTATAGATGAGGATAAACTTGTTCTTCTTTACCAACCACACCCAAATTTAAGGTAAAAGAAGTCGGATACAGAATTTACAAAGTGCAAAATAGTACTTCAATTTAACTGGTAGTAATTTTCAGATTTTTATCAGCTGAAGATATGTGCCTTATTAACATGGTACGCAAGCCAACCAAGACGATTTGAAAATAATTTGAAAATGATTTGTTCGTTAATAATACGTGGAACCGCTGAACTTCTGGACATCTGATGAAATTCATTTGTCTTCAGAATTGTAACACACATGTTGGTTTGATATATGGTAGTATAATATTTAAACCCCGAACAAAGACATGCCTAACATTCTTCAAAGGAAGAAATAAGGACGCTGGCTACACTAATGTAACATTCCTGTCCGTGTGGCTGCAAGTCCAGACTTTAATTAATGTGCGTTCCAGTGTCTTGTAGTTGGTGCACAAATCTTGATGCATGTTTGTACATAAATGACGTAACAATCGCTATGTAGCAACAGTAACTAGCGTACGTACAAATGAAACTGTAATGCGAGGGTTTACGTAAAAGTGAAATTGTGATGCGCACGTTTACGTACCTGTAAAATTATGGAAGGCTAGTTTAGGTGAAGGTACTTTGGCTGCAGTTAGAGACATGACCATCCAACTCACGTACATTTCACAAAACATCATTCCTTCCCTGCACACGCAGAACTTCTTCGCTAGAATTCATTTGAAACGTATTTTCGCTCAGTAACGCAAGTCACTCGTGCAAATGAACGTGTGAACGACTACGTCAAAGAATTCTATAAGAATTTTAAATATTTACAAAATATTTGAACATCGATGTTAATCTAGTTACCCTACACAAATTTCGGAAAAACAAAGAATTTATTTGACGCTTCAATAATAAAGAAGCTAGCGCTGAGGGAAAAATTGTTTGATGTTGTGTCACCAAAATATGAACGACAATCTGCAGTGAAACAACAATAAAGTCTGGAACTACGCGTGCGACGTTGCAACTCAGCAGTTCAGTCCTCATGCTGATGTTCACTAACTCTTTTTTACGTCGTATACATAGCACAATAAACTAGAATGTGACAACTATCGAGTTAGCTTTCAGTCACAAAATTTCAACGCAAATTTCAACGACCACAGTACTGCATATGAGTTATTTTTTACCAGTCAATGAGAAGAGAAACTCGTTAAATTCAAATTTATGCTCACATGGCTGAACAAATGATTCTTTTCACTTCACTATGAAACTCTGGACAGTTTGTCATGATATAAAACAAGATCATTCAAGTGGGAGCAGAGACCGGGCAGCAGCTTGGACCAACGTGTACGTTAACGCTGTGCAAAAAGAGAAGAGTAACTGAGGAGTAAGATGAGCGCAGGTCTGGAGGTACGAGAACGTACAGCTGTGTACAAGTATGTTTAAGGCGGTGGACAGGTGTGCAAGCATGTCATGATCAAAAGAGAGCCGTAAATAAATTCACACAAGAGAAACTTAAAGGGCGACGAGGGAAAACTCTGCTGAAGTTAATAATATAAAGAAATGGCTCGAAGCACCTGAATGTTGTCAGAGAAAATACGCATGAATGATAGTGTCCTCTCACAGCCAAAATGAAGTACGGTAGAAAAATTTTACCTGGAGTAAGGAAACCCTTGTAAAAAGCTGATGCAAATTCAGAAAGGGACTATAATGGCAAAATACATAGACACAGTGATGTCACATTTTAAGTACCTGCAGTAAGTAGAAATACTGCAAGATTCTTGAGCTACAAGAGAAGCCTTTTTTTGGCACACATGCATGCGTATAGTAGAATCTAACGCGAACCTAAATAAATTGGATCACATTAATTGTGTTTGCATGAAAGATCACACATAAGGACAACACAGAAAGACTATACATAAAGATCAGACATGACAACCTACGAATATTACAAGCGATCAGCTCCTCATCCAACTTAATATCGTGCATGAAAAATATCACAAAACTTATTATTGGTAAAAATTCCCCGAATTATTTGGTAAATGTTAGCTTGTTTTAGAGGTATGCAAATGTTGTATGTACATATCAAGTTTGATGAAACATTTATTATGCACATGAATTATTTTTATTTACTATTAACTTCATTTACTTGTTCAAAGCACTTAAAATTATATACACCAATTCATTTCAATTAAAAACAATGAACAAAATCAGAAATGTCCTTTCGAAAACTTATGAAACATCATCAAAGCTTTTAACATTGCAGTAGACTTCTGAGACCAGAATACAAACGTTTAATATTAAGCATTTGTTCGGAACTGCATACCATCAATAAAGAGTAACAGGGACTCGGCAACACTTGCTCCAGCAAAGAAAGAGGCAAGTTTAATCTCTTTTTTTTAGCAGTACTCGACTGAAGGGTTTTGAAAAAGTCTTCAGTGACTGTACTTTGTACAACGGACCTTTCATGAACGCGTGACAGAAGATGGCCAGTTTTTCTGAAGGCACTAAACGATAAAGGAGCAATTTTATGAAAAAGCATCATAAAATTGCTCGATCGATTCCATCGATCAATTCTCCCCCTTGACTACCTGTGTTCAACATCAACGATGCACAAAACACAGTCATTTCACGGATACTGCGTGTGCTTAAGAAAACGCGTCACACCTTGGCATCAATGCAGTGGACGAAATTAATGCGTTTACAAGTAGTTCTTCTGCATGAAAGCAATGCAGAGATAATAGAGGATTAAAATAATAAAAGAGACCACCCAATTAAGATATAATATGCAAGCGCCCCATTAAATGTACATTTAAGTTCACAGTATGTAACTCAGCGATGTTAGATTGTCTTCCTGATTTCGCTACAAGTTAACGACAACTTACAACACGACAGCAGCTAAAGAGCCTGGAGGTGTTCTGCAATCACAGGTTCTTGTTTCCATTACAAAAATATAGACTTCTGATAATGTGAGTTGCGTGTCGAGCACGTGGGAACCAGAACACGTGCAGCTACAATTGCCACAAGAACTAACATTTTGTACTCAGATATGCTCAAAACGTTCACTCACCGACACGAAACTATATTAAACGATGGAATGGTCTATGTTAAATGATAGAATACATGGAGCAAATTTAAAAGCGTTCAATAGACAGTGTCATCCAAAGTTAAGAAATAAATATTAACGCTTCCAAATCTTCCAAAAAATGTAAATCCTTTGTTTATTTTTAATTTTCCCTGAGTGTAGATATGCCGTACTTGAACTATTTCTTAAATTTCCGGGTTGTATAGATAAGACCACCATAGTTATTAAACATTTATAAATTTTTGAAAGCCAAAAATTAGGAAGTAAAATAACATTTTTGCCTACACATACTTAGAAAACAAATAACAGATAGTTTTTTGGTTAATATTTAGTACTGCGATCTTCGTTTTCAATCACTGCAGTGCATCTACGAGGGCAGGATTTTAGTAAATCTTGACGGCGAGCAATTCTTATCTTCGCCCATTCGTGTTGTCATTTTAGTCACAAATCTTCTCCCCTAACATTGTGTCTTAGAGTCTTCCTTTGTTTTTCTATTGGATTCATGATGAGACTCTGAGGAGGTCAGTGCATAACCTCTACTCCTTAATCCTAGAGGTAGCCCATAAAAAACTTCATCTTATGGAATGGACATTATTCTGCACAAAAACAGGAGTATCAATTCCAGAACTCTGCAAAACTGGCACAACCTGTTGCTCGAACACACTCGTGTAAACAGTGGCATTAACTCTAGTGTTCAAACGCAATAGAGGTAATGTACTCTGGCCTCATTTTAACGAAAACCATTATGCTTCCCTCACCAAACTTTACAGTTTTCTTTATACAGTTTGATTTCAAACTTTCACCAATGCTTTGTTTACAAACTCTTTATCATCGCTCCAAGTACATCAAATTTAGTTTCATCACTGAAAAATACTTTGTTCAAATCGTCTTCTGACCAACTATGTTTCTTCGCAAATGTAAATCGTGCTGTCTGATTATTTTTACCCATCAGCGTTTCCCGAGAAGATCTTGCATTAAAAACAATTTCATGTAATCGCCTGGACACAGTTTGTCCTTAAACATTTGTTTCACCTTTAACTTGACTGGATATTTTACCCGCTGCTAGAAAACAGTCTTTTAGTGCTAGGCTTTGTATCACCCAGTCCTCACTTCTTGTGCTTTTCCTTAGTCTACCCGGCTTCTTTGTATTAGTCTGCCAGTTTCATTATGAAGTTTCAGAATTTTGTTCACAATAGTTTTAGAATGATTTATCTGTTAAGTAATTTGCTCAATTGCATGATTTTCTTTTCGTAATTTCACAATTTCTGCTTCAACAGCTGCATCAACTTTGATTCGTTTTAACATGGTTACAAATGTTGCAATGGGGATAAGCATAAGCAGCCTATACCTTCATTATTTTATTTGTTATTATAAGGAAATCAGTTATTGCAAAATTTTCCTATATCTTTAAAATTCGTTCCTGCAATTTGGACACTCAAAAAGTAATTGAATCTTAAATAACTATGGTAGTATTATTTAAATAACTATTCCAGAATGAAAATATGAAAAATAATTTAATTACCGTATGGCTACATTCCGTGAACATTTCAGAAAAATTTATTCAAATTTTTGAAGATTCGGAAGTATTAATACTCGTATGTGTTCTTTAATATTGGACAGCACTCTATATTGAATATATTGAATATATACGCTACATTGAGAAAATTCAATTCATTTTCAAAGGACTACGAAAGACACCAGTAACAGGTGTTTTCAGTATTGTGAAAATCAGAAATTTTGGGGTTTTCTGTTCTGTAATACATGCCATTCAGTTCAGAGAGCTGGTTTGTCTCTATCACTCCACAATGAAAGTACACAGCAGAACAGAGAGTTGGTGATGATGTATCACGCACGTAGTAGCCTACTTCAGTAATACATATAATTAATATCACATGCGTAGGAGCTTACTTCAGTAATTCATATAATTAATATCACGTACGTAGTAGCCTACATCAGTAATAGTGCACGAGGAAAGAAGATTGCTCATCACATGCAAAGAACTGGGCATGCTGGGGAACTGGTCTTGATGAAATGTTTGGCATAACTTGTTTTTACTATCAACTATCAGTTATCTTTAAATTTGATTAATCAAATACGTTTAGGAATTAATTTAGTGTGTTTTATATTTGTTTTTTTTGCAGAGTAATTTGTAAATTAAATAAATGAATAATAAATAAGATATTACAAACTTTATTTTCTATCCTTATACACAGCAGTTATGTAGATAATCCGTTGTGTAAAGGCTTTTCTTAAAGTTAGTTATGAAAGCCAGTAGTAGTAAGTGAATCAAGTGGAAGAAAATTTTTGTTCCAAATCTGACAATTGTACTTCCATTCAACTTTTTGCTCATTGAATTTTTAATCTTATGAATTTGAGTTTTACATCAATTACGTCAACACTGTTATACTTGTACTCGTACTCAGATCCTAACTGGGTCACTGTGCATGTACCTTAATAAGAGTTACTGTTTTGCAGTAAATTGTTATGGTTTCACGGTCAATTGTCATGCTTACCCAGTAAAATTTTACTATTTCAAAGTAAATTGTTATGGTTTCACAGTAAATTGTTATGGTTTCACAGTAAATTGTCATGCTTACCCAGTAAAATTTTACTATTTCGAAGTAAATTGTTATGGTTTCACGGTAAATTGTTAAGGTTTCACAGTAAATTGTCATGTTTACCCAGTAAAATTTACTGTTTTGAAGTAAATTATTATGGTTTCACAAAAGATTATGGTTCTACAGAAAAAACGGAATGTGTTGTGGGAAATAACAAGTTTTACTATATATACATACTACAATACCTCAGTAACATTCTGTTTGTTGTTCTTTTCGTAATTATTGTATGGTTTGCAGCTTTTAGTCTCGGGATCGTAACAGTCTGGTCCAGAAATGAAGTTTACCAACTGGAAACGTCGGTTTCATTTGACACTGGCATTTGTTCTAACACTTAAAAAAGTTGGAAGAAAAACTCTCTAAGCTTAATAGTTTGAACTCTAACGCAAACCTTCAAGTGCGAAGCCAGGAAACTTTGCTCGTGAGAAACTTATAAGAAAAATTTTTCACGGAAGCAACATCAAATGAGGTTTGTCATCCGCTGAGAGCAAAACCAGTCTTTCTGTGGCAATACAACAACAAATGGCAACGAATACAGCATCACTAACACAACCTCGTTTGTGACAATGTAGTCCATAACGAAGTATAGTCCATCCCAGCGCAACCGTAGTGAGACTAGTGCTGTGATCTTTAATTTTTAAACAAAGAATTCCTTTAGAGTATGAATTTCAATAATGAAGTGACCAACGTGAAGCTTTTGTGAAGAAAAAGAAAAACTTATTTTTAGAGTCCTAAGCAACTTCAGAAAGTTACGCAAGTCTCGAAAGAAGGTACTAAGCGCACACTAGAAAAAAAGAATTGTTTACTGTGATACTAAGCTGTTTATTTGGCTCTTTGCGCGCTGTAGCAGCAGCTCTAGAACAACTAGCTCTTCTATTTGTCCCGAGCCTTAATATTTAAGTAGCCACCCAAGATTCTTTCCTTGGATGTATTTCAAAAAGACCACTTCATCTAACTTGATGCACGTTACAGCATCTCGAGAACAATTTGCTCCACCATTTGTTCCGAGCCTAAATATTCAAGCGGCCATCGAAATTTCTTCTCTTGACTGTATTCAAACACCAGCTAGATAAGTCTCATTAAATTTAAATAAATGTAGTACATTTCTCAAGGATATTCACTTGAAATCTGATGTCTTAATGATCAAAAATTATTTAGAAGGTACAAGAGATGAGTTTTGATGTATTTCGAAATTCGGAACTTCACGACCATTTTAGGTCCAGATTAAAGGTATATTAATTTAAGTGATTGCATCACTATACTTAAACTTTTTCATACTTTTAGATTAAGAGTTTCCACCTTTCAATTACTTGGCTGGTTTTCTTGAATAATCGTGTTCGAAAAATTGAATATTCTGTAAGTAAAACTATTCTCGACTTCTTGCGTTAAACAAAATGCAAAAAAATAACTTGTTATATAGACTGTAATAAGGGATAACATACAACCAATGAAGCCAAGACATATGCATAGGGTCTATACTAAAATATTTTATAAACCCGTTAAATTTTATCATTTTTGAATTTAAATGACTGATTTTGGTATTTTCTATGCAGACAAACCGACTGTATTTAAAATTTCGAAATGCAGCACAACAGATTAGTTTAGTGAAAGGGAAGCATCTGGGCGCATAATTTGATTTTCAAAAGGAAATGAGCTGGCGGACGGAGTTGATTGACCTCGTGACGCCAGCCACCTTTGATTGATACGCTGCAAGCACGTGCGCGCTCGTTGCCACGTGCGCGCTCGTTGCCACGTGCGGTGGCCGGGTAACGGCGCACATACACGACCAGGGCGATAATAAAAGCTTCCTTATTAATAGCAGCATAGATACAGAGCTTTAAAAATACATTGCCTCAACGAAGTTGATGTGCAGCACGCACAAGGGTCTAAAGTAAGTAAAACGTAGCGCTAGAGCGAGTAAAACAAGGCACAAGAGCGAGTAAGCGTAGCGCTAGAGCGAGTAAAACCTAGCGCTAGAGCGAGTAAGCGTGGCGCTAGAGCGAGCAAGAGTGGCGCTAGAGCGAGCACAACAGTTCAATAATTTAAAAATCCGCAGGATGGAAACGCAATTTATTAGCGATGACAACGGGGAAGTTAATTGCTTTATGGCGTGAGGTAGCACAATTGTCAGCTAAGGAAAGAAGAGCCTGTTTTTTTTAACACCTAAATAACGATCTTTTTCAGGTTAACTTGTGACACAATCATTTGGGAACAGGAGTGCGAGCTAATAACGAAACACCTCTTGGGAATGAATCATTTTTGTAGCATCTGATACGTAAAAAATATTCAATACAAAGATTTTTGCCTTTTATTGCACTAGTTTTGCACTAGGATGCGTTAGCGCCACACAACACATCGTCAGGGAAGAGGAACTTGAATTTACTTTCAAACCAAAGAATGAGCAAATAAAAGACCGTTTATTCGCTATAAAGTAACTCTGAGAGATGGTTTTAAACATACAATATTTCAGCCTGGACGATCAAGTATGAAT
Organism: Trinorchestia longiramus; assembly: GCA_006783055.1. Lineage (NCBI taxonomy): Eukaryota > Metazoa > Arthropoda > Malacostraca > Amphipoda > Talitridae > Trinorchestia > Trinorchestia longiramus. The sequence goes on along the minus strand of VCRD01000623.1, from coordinate 229,802 downwards.
AAAAATATTTCTGCCGCACAGAAATTCTTAATTTTGACTTGCACACAGTACAGAATAAGTATTAACGTACATAAATGAAAGTAAGCAAATAACTTGTGTTAGAGAGTTGCTTTTATTAAGGCAAAACATGTAACCCAGTCTACAGCAGCAATAAATACACGGCATAATGTTCAACAAAATATTAGTAAAAATGTTCTCAAGACTGAAGTTTTAATGCAACTCTCGTGATTGTACGAAATTAATTTCACGTGACAGAAACAGAAGAAATCAATGAACACAAACACAAAATTAAGAGCATGAAGTCAACAGCTGGAATTCAGTTAATTGAACGTGTACTCAAAAAACATCTAGTAAATGAATTAATAAAGGATGATGAATGAATGATAAGGATCGAAAGGGAAAATTCATTTTAATTATTTCTGAACCAAAACTCAAAACCAAATTATTCACCGGGAAACATCGAAATTATACCTGAAACTTCACGGCTGAGAGCTTCTTCACCTTGACAGCTTCTCTATCTTAACAGCTTCATTATCAAAACAGCTTCTTTATCACTTATCCTTTGCAATCCCCGAAATGCTGTTTTTGAAACTGCAGTAGAAAATGCAGTGCCCTTGGTATCCATACTACCTTGGCGGGGCGAGTGAAGGTCTCCGAGTCTACTGGACTTGAAGTAGAAGCCTTTTTAATAACTTGAACACCACAGGAAACTTGACTCAGATGTTTTTAGTGGTAGAAACAACCTACCTTCTCTTTAATGAAATAGCTCAAGAAATTTCATCCGACACAGAAGGAAATTGCAGATATCACGGAAATTTGATGCTCACTCTGCGGTGTTTTTTCGCCGAGCTCCGTGTTTGGAAAAAGAGTCAGTTTAGTGTAGGAGTAGATGTGGTTGCACTTCTCATAGCTGTCAAACGATGAAAGTAAATTCTAACCATGAACGTCAGCGCACATTTTTACTGTCGTTACCATTTTCATGCAGTAACATCAATTATCGTAAACATTCAATATTAACCTGCCGCACTTGGACGGAAAACGTTCAAGCAAATTTCATCCACCAGGTTACTTCTGAAAGTACACACACCTCCCAACAATCGAGCATAAAACAGGGCTAAGAAGAGAGCCACACTCCCCATTAGCTGTGATGGATGTGGATGAGAGTAGCACAATAGTTATGTTAAGTGCAGCAAGTCAGCTCTGAGGACACCACCACGCGTGAGCTGCTCCAGCACTGCCCTAATGCACCCAAATGAGGCTTAAGTCGCTGCAAAGCACGCCACACTTCACGCAAATAAAACTTTTTCTTTGGAATTCGCATTAGAGAAAATAATATTAGAATGTCATGCGTTGTATTTCTCCCAGACGTGAAATTGTGAGCGAAGTTCAAAGAGAGTAAATTAGAAAATTGTTCTTTTAATGACTGCAAGCATTAGCATGCTTCATGTATTACAGGATAAAAAAGACTCGTATGAAGCTCGCACAGGCGTACAATAATGATATGAAGAAACTCGAACCATGAATATTGTGATACCAACAAAAAATATATGACACAATTTTCTAGGAATGTATTACAAAAGAAAGTATTTACGAAAGCAACACGAATAAATTCTACATCAGGTTCTAGTGAAGAAAGAGTCTCCTATCGTAAGCAAAAATGAATCAAAATTGCTCATAGAGTTTTCCAATGTTACTTAATCAAAAAGCTTGATCTATTATTGTATTTTTTACCTACAATCAAAAGTTTGTCAAGCGATGACCCACATCAAAGAATCTATATCAACTCCCATGCTAAATCCTGATCAATCCTGAACAGGTAAATAAAGTTTTATTTACATGCTCGTTAAGTCAAGACAGTGTGAACCGAATATCAATTTTGTTCGTCTTGCTAGCCTCGTGTTCTCTCCTTGCCACGTTAACAGATTGAGGTTCCATCATAAACAATTAAAAGAAACAATGGAAAAACGTCATTACTTTCATACGCCCAATTAGATTATTATTTTAAGTTTTGATACCCAAAAAATTCAATGATTGAGGGTCGTTTAAGTAGTAATATTTAATGTAAAGCAATTAAAGCATTTGTGATCAGTTATACCAATGCTTAGTCGTTTATGTATGTAATGATTGAAACCGCCGCTTTGGTTCTCACGCGTTTGCAGATTAAGGAACACGATTGTACTACAGCAGAATGAAAATACATAACTTCAATAAAATCGTGTCGGCACAATGTGAGTGAAATAGTCTAGTGAGACACGCATCACACTTCCAGAATCCATAATGAAGAAGACCTTCACGACGATGAGTCGTGCCATGACGATGAGTCGTGTCATAACGATGAGTCGTGTCATGATGACGAGTCGTGTCATGACGATGAGTCGTGTCATGATGACGAGTCGTGTCATGATGACGAGTCGTGTCATGACGATGAGTCGTGTCATGACGATGAGTCGTGTCATGTTAAACAGATAAAGAAAACTTCATGAACACTTAACATAATGCTCGAGCACTACGAGTACAATTAAGGTCACCAGACGACAAGTTCCCACTTAGCTGGTCAATGAATAGCAACGACTTCTTTTTTTCTTTATTTCAGTGAACTCACGTGAGGTCATACTGAGTCTCACACTGAAGCAGAGAGCGCGTCAAGCCTGGATTACGTTCCCATAACAGTTGTGTGTTGTACAGTTGTTCCCTTAGTAGGAACTCAACATCAGTCGTATGTTGTACCGTCACAACGTATAATAGGAACTCAACATCAGTTGCAGAGTAATCTGTAATGAACACAGAGGCAGAATATTTCGACAAACTTCGCTGTCATTGGGTTATACGAAGCAGCATTCAAGTTTCACTAGAGAGGAAGTTAAAACGCACCAATAAACCTTTTTCATGTGATTTACTCTAATTTATTTGATTCTCATACTTTCTATTTTTTAAAAAAACACAAACAGTTACTACGAGAATTACTGAGAAAAATTAGCCAACAAATTTGTCTAATTACAAAATACTACTTTTTATTCCCCTAACATTGACCACCGCGTACACAACCCAAGTGGTCTCGGCACCCCGGGACAGTAATTAAAATGGCTAATGCAGAAAATGGCTAAACACAAAATGCACACATGAAAAGGCAACTTTTACATACGAGACCAAAAAATTGTGAATCAAGCAATCCCCATTTAACTGTCGTTCCATTCAAAACGTAAGCTTGCAGGCAAGACTCAACCAAATACTCATGTGTTGAAAAATACGTTTTGCATACAAGTCACATTACGAAGATGCACGAGAGCTACACATCTTTCAGTTTATTCAGAACGAAGCCAGTTATGACTGCACTGCAAGCGTTAGTGTCTGAGACATGAGTGCCTGAAATACGAGTGCCTGAAATACGAGTGCCTGAAATACGAGTGCCTGAAATACGAGTGCCTGAAATACGAGTGCCTGAAATACGAGTGCCTGAAATACGAGTGCCTGAAATACGAGTGCCTGAAATACGAGTGCCTGGAATACGAGTGCCTGAAATATGAGGACTCGGAATATGAATGATTTGAATACGAGGGTTGGAATACGAGGAGTGGTAACAGCACCAGCAACAACAGCACCAGCAACAACAGCACCAGCAACAACAGCACCAGCAACAACAGCACCAGCAACAACAGCACCAACAACAACAGCACCAGCAACAACAGCACCAACAAGGTACCAAGACCCAGGCCTGCACCGTGCATGTTGCAAGGAAGTCGTCCTGCTGCTGCGCGAGTCGCACATTCCCACCCACAAAACTTAGTTCATTAAATGAATAAAGCACGTCGTGTGAAGTATTCAGAAGGGAAACTTCAAGACAGTGTAGACGATAAGATGATAACTGCTGATTTCGACCAATTCTGGAATTATTTATCGCAAATACGTAAAACGAAGCAATATGTTTTCTGAAAGAAATCACACACACTACATCAAATAACTCAGGTTATGTTCAAAACGCAAGCTGAAAAAAAGAGTACTATGAGCTTTCTACAGATGCAAGCGAGGAGTCTATAAAAAGGAAAAGTCAAAAATTACAAAAATTCTGCCCCAATCAACCACCTACTGTTTTAGTTGCATGGAATTATTGGTCAATGAACGATGGTCAAAAAGGCGAGTCGTTGACTTTTGAACGATCACTGCACGTTGCGGACCAGCAACCTCGAATGAATTGTATGAATGGAAAACACAAGATGTAGTCAGCTGGGTATTGTTTGACTCCATCCACAAGTACGTACATGAATGTCTGAGACCACACGTGTTGGTGCCTGTTGTCCAGTGTAAACTACCATGTCAAGCGAGGACTTGTAAGACCTTAATTACAACTGTTCATGGTAACAGCAACATATAATTTACGCTTGGTTTCATACTACTGGAGTTTTAATAAAAATTCAGTGGAAGAATAAACTTGATGTTAATTGAACTGAGGTAAGCGACTAATTCCGTTTCAAAGCATTCAAGCGAAATTTATAATTAATCAATTTTGGGAGCATTCAATGGCTTTAGTATTACATATTCGAAATAAATACAAAAATTCTAAAATCTAGAAAAAACAAGCTAAACTTGTGTTACTTCAACAGGTTTTCCCGTTACATGAAACATTTACGTAATCTATGCGTCCTCCCCATGCAATGAAGCATACGTTAAAGGCCGTGCTCTGACTATCCACCCCTGGAAAAATGCCTTCAACAATAACTGTTTTTCCCCTTAATGGTCGAAAAATTTATCAACCAAGGTCAGCATTCAAGTTACGATGAGTACTTCAGATCCCCGATGTTGAAGTCGATGTTAAAGTCACTCTTTAAAGTTTATGTAAAAGACTATCGCTTTTCGGAACTTTGTATTTCAAGTCCTTTCCAGTAGGTTCCACCCCAGTTTCATGCCCCTCGAGGTTAAAGATTTCTCGCTTCTGGAGGTAATCGCTCGTAGAAAACTCCGCTTTTAAGGTGACCTCTATTTTAGGAGCCTCTACTTTTATTTACCCTCGCTTTTAAGGGCCCGTTGGTCGTAAGAACTTTCGTTTTTCCCACCCTCGCTTGAGAAAATTCCTTAATATAAAGAGCCTTTACCACGAGCATTTTATTCATATTCAAATGCACTATTCTCGATTACGTTCAACAACTTTGTCTTTTAATTCCCCAATTTCCAGCATCAAAACTGTGTGCCGTGAACTACATTACTCTCGAAGCCAGGATTTTTAATTGAGGTTACCCTCATTGAAATAATTACTAAATATCGGTATTCAAGTGCATAATGAGGTCGTAGAGGTAATTTAAAAGGGAATAAGAATAGCAAGAAGCAAATCAAAGTTTCTACTGAGAGTTCACTCTTTTAATCATCTCAGTTCGAGTCACTTTGCGTGTGTAAACTACATATCCACTACTACAATGCAAACAACAGCTAACAAACTCTGTGTATGAAACAACACTTGCAGACTGTACATAAAAAGCAGACATTACTGTGCTTTAAGCATAGCACAAGTTACCCTCATAACGCTAATTAGGTTATAACAAGTACACGGTGCGGCAAGATAACTTTCTTTTTTTAAAGCGTTTTTTTTTTTAAAAAAGGAAGTTATGTTGCCGCACTCTGAGTTTCAAGTCATGCATCACGTCACGTTTCTTGACGTCACACAAGCAATCCTAGCGAATCTATTGTCATTTTGGGGAAATATATCTAAAACAACATAGAAACTAATTTATTCAACTTTAATCTCTAGAACGATCTTACCAAACAAGATTATTGTCATAAGAATCGAAAACTTGAGTTGAAGATATTTACATACAATAGAAAATGTTATCCAGACACAATACGCAATTTCAGCTTCCATCACTCGTTCTTAACGCAATAAATGAGCAGAGAACAGCTATTTATCTCGACACAAGTGAAACCAATGATCTTTATTTTCGTATGCGCAGAATTAAACATTGCCTTTCTTTAAACGAAGCACTTATAAACTACGCTTCTTCAAAAAATTCAGTAAAATCCACTACAAAATACCCGCCTTCTTCAACTCGGCATCCCTGAGATCACACGGAGGACGACAGGAGCTGGAAGTTCCCCCAGCACTGGAGGACGCTGTAGCTCCTCACACAGACCATCCCATTCAATTTACTACACACAACTAACCTCCTGTGTAGACACAATCCAATAAAAAAGAAAACCTTAAGTTCTATAGCCTTTGTTCAACATCGAAGAGTTACTTATTAATGTAATTTTTATTATTACATGGTTTAGTTATGGCGACCTTCCCTGTGACTCTATGCAACCAAATCCAATTGGAGCTTTTGAGACTAAGAATTAACGTCTCAGTGTCCATGATCTCCTGCTATAGATAAAAAAAGGAACCCTTCAGACACAAAAATACGAAGTAAAGAGATAAACCAAATTGGTACGGATACCAAAAACGCAAAATATCAAATCAATAATTCTATCGGTAAAAATCACACAACTGTCATACTTAACAATATTACGTGAATACCAAAATGTCTAGATAAATTACACCATCACAGTCTGCGTTGCTACTTAATTAATTATCCACAAAATTCTGCACGGTACAGATTCAATTCAAGAGAGACATTCCGTTTTTCAAAAAAAACTACTGAACAATAACATCCAAACCTTTGTTAATCTACACTGGCGCCTCGCAAAGCATGGGAGCGGTGATCTCTAATCACCGAATATCACAATAACGCGAGGACTTTCCTAGGAATTTAAGGATTACTAGATGTTCAACAACAAAGCGTGCGCGAGGTGCCAAACAGATTGCAATAATTGTGAAGAGTATAAGCATCATGGAGTTTTGTTGCAAATGTAGACCATCCAAGTCAGCAACACCAGCTCCAAGCAACCGCCTACTATTTAAAATTATCCGAAAGAATTGTGAAATATCAATTATACTTTCCAGAACTACTTCCAAATCTCAAACGCACACTTTTCTATCTTACGTTATACTAACTGCGCTGGTACGGCAGCTAACAGTAGTTTGTAGAATTTGTCAAATACACACAAATGGTGAATAATGTTGCTTGTACACAGCAAGACTGGCACAACACTCGGAAACAATCAAGCCAAACAGCACAAACAAACTCTGCACGATCTGTTTGTGCGCACAATTTCAAACCTGCAGCATGTAAACAGTAACGTACGAACCCCAGCTGCACCCGACTAAATATCTTCTAGTATTTTTACACACGAGCAGCTAAAAACGGATTTGGTATTTTGAACGGAATGTGCCGTGCTAACTGAGTTTGACTTTTAAGGAAGTGTGACAAAAATATTCCGTGAGCAACAGCTCTCGAAACAAGGCTGAGTCGATATGAGCCAGCGCATGTTGTTGCAGGAAATTGTGTATCCCAGAAAAAATAATAAACACAGAACGACAACATAACTTCCTTTTTCCCCATATCATAGCGTTTTGAAAAAAGAAAGTTATGTTGTCGCGCCTTATATTAAGTAAACATACGCCTCTCTAAGGTTGTATACTCCACCCAGTATGTATCTACATTTTTCCGCAGCGTACTCTCATATTTTCCTGATATGAAGTTTTTACCTTAGGTATCCTGCCATGGGAGAAATTAGCAATTTGAACTCTATTTCAATGAAAAAGATTATTTTTAACCCTAAGTTAATTAAGAAATTATATTTTCATAGGACTGACTTAGTCATAACTAAGTAATTCCAGCGAACATTTACCAAACTCATTATTTCCAAAATGAAATCCCATTATTACACTTTTTTCGAATAAGCCCCAAAATTGCGCATAAAGTCAACATACGTACTATGATAAACCAAATATCAAGACAGCAAAGTTACACGGTAATGATCGTCACGAAATTAATGTTAAGAAAAGAATTGCTTTGAAAAAGAATGAGATTTAATGCAAATGATCGAATTTCATTGATTCAAACAAAGACTAAGCAAATATACTGCACTCCTCATGGAACATTTGCTTGATTTGGAGCTTGTACGCACGTGTGTTCATTGGCAATCCATCACCGAACCTTTCCTTTTCAGGGAAATTGTCGGACGCGCATACATTACAATAAAATAAATCCTTCGTAGTAATGTATTGTTCTTCTGAGATCATGGACACACGAAAAAAAACACGTCTTGAGTAATAGGAAAGTCAAAGAGTCTCCTGCCGAGCCAAAGGAGCTTGTCGTCCAAGCAGCCAGTGTGATCGACATTTCTTATGGAAACGGAAGCCCAGTCTTCTGGACAGCAACACCTGATATAAGAAATGGGCCAGAATAATGGCCAGAGGATGTAGCAGCTCGGATAAAAGACAAAAATGCGAGGGAATTTGAAATGCAGAAGCAGGACCGAGACTGACGTTATGGCTTCATATGTTAGCGTCATGTAGACGGCTCTGTATGGAAGGAGACGGTGCCTGGGCCTGCACAGAGCAGCGCTGGCTTTGACAACGGTCATCGAAGACGGAGGAGAATATGACCAAGAAGTATAGGTGCGTTGCATCTTCTATGCTTGAAATTCTCGCTTTCCCGGGTGTGACTGTCAGGGAACATGCGTCTTCATTGCAACATGTAAATGCGGTCGCTTAGATACGGTACTTAAAAAAGAGTATAAGTGAGCTTTGATTTTTTTGATCAAAATAAATTAATTGAGAACTATAAGTAGAAATCGCTTTAACTAAAAATTTACTTTCACAGTTTATCCTACCTCATTTGTTAGTGCTCCTTTCAGATTATTTCTGAGTCAATTAAGAAGGATATAGTTGCATCATCATTGTTTCACAGTCGGCACTCGTCTAAAAAGAGACATAAAGGATATCACAGCTCCAATTTGATGAATCTTTCTAGAAGCCAAGAGCCTTCCGCTCACTTAATTCTCTCCTGATGAACCCTAATCCTCACCGTTGCTTGGGATTTGTACATCTATGTATGCAATCATTGTACAAAAGACATTGCCGATGCATAAGGAAGAGAGAAGGGCACAGGAGGGTGAACCTCATCTTTATGGATGGCTAAATTGTTCGTATGTTACTTCTCAGCTGGCAATGCAGGCAGGTCTAAGGCTGGCAGCGATGCATGTCGTGGTGGTGGGACTTCCGCTGGATGTGGCAGCGGGGTCTTGTACGAAATGCTTCTCTACATCAACAGAGAACTGAAATATTATTTCCTAAGACTAATGAGAATTATTATGAGTAATTTGCTGTGTTTCAAAAATTCAAATGCATCCTAAAGACTTCGTTTTAAGCGATAAATATGATAGCGTATTATTTTTGAAAGGAGACTCTTCTCGCCAGGATTAGTTCTTTGTTTACACTGAAGGATCAAGCTTTGCACAGTCAATGAAGGAATACAAGAAATAAAGCAAAATATGATTCACAACGCAAGGGAACAATACAAAAAACAATTACTGTTAGAATGCAGTTTTTATCACGAACGAATTTACAAGATTTCTCAGAGTTGGCATGTACAACATCAACAAATTAATGAATAAGGGAACGATACACAATATACTGAAGAAACACGTGTACGCTGTAATTTACGAAGCATATTTACTTTCTTACAAGAATGGAAGAGTAATATAGACTATAGACGTCACCAGCTTGGTTGGTCGACTGGTGAGCGAATCTACTTCTAGAGTTAACCGAACAGAGAAACAAACTCTCAACAGACTCCAGCAACCAGCGTTAGCATATAATAGAACATGGCAAAAGAAACAGGGTAAGTGTTGCTATATTGCTACCCACGTACCACGCCAACAGCCATCAATCATACATATGCACCAGAGCAAGAGTAAGATAAAACGGAAAGAGGAAAGGTAACAGTCGCACTGTCTCCAATTTGTGCTCAATAATTATACCACTCAGGTAGAGAATAGTCATATAATTTGTTATGCGCAATAATAATTGTGTACAACGTCATAATAATTATACCCTCACATTGTCAGCATCACTATATGCATTACTTTTTTTTGCATTGTACTGACGAAGGTTTCGGATCAGGCACAACTAGCGATAAGGAGAAATTAGGACAACAACAGATTTTGATCCAGCTTTGTTAGTTGCGCATGACAACTACGTTTTCATTAAAAGAAGAGCGTGCAAACATTCGTTTTCTTCCTCTAAGTGGTGTGACACCGATTGAAATTCATCGTCAGTTGAGTGACACTTGTGATGGTACCATAGACACGTCTCATGTACAATTGTGGTTGCGACAGTTTAAAGAAGGCAGAACGTCGGCCTCGCACCACTCGGTTTGAAGACATGATCGAGCGAGTGGAGAAAGTTGTTTTGGAAGATCGATGAATGAGTATAGAACACATGGCCTACAAGGCTGGCATTTCCGTACGATCTGTGACCACGTTCCTGCATGAAGACCTGAAAATACGAAAAGTGTCCTTCAGGTGGGTGCCACGAATGTTGACAGACGACCACAAGGCTGCACGCGTGGCATGTTGCCAGACAATGTTGACAGGGGATGACGGAATGAATGGGACTTTCTATGAACTGTAACAATGGATGAGACATGGATGGATGCCGTTTTTTAATCCTAAAACGAAGTACTAGTCAGCTCAATGGAAGCACATCGACTCATCGCCACCAAAAAAAATTTCGCGTAAGTGCCAGTGCTCAAAAAATGATGGCGGCCATGCTCTGGAAAGGACACCACGGTAACAGATGCATTCTACCAATATGTTTTAAAGAACAAACTTTTTGTATCATTGCTTGAAAAACAGCCAGGAAAGGTTGCACGTGTGCTCTTTCACCAAGACAACGCACTAGCACATCGGGCGAACACAACCTTTGCGAACATGATTCTTTAATCACATTTAATCATGTTCGCAAAGGTTCGAACCTCACACCTGCAACACAAAGAAGACAGCATGTTAGCAACGGCTAAAGGGTGAGTACATTTTTTTTAGACACCCTGTATAGGCCGGCTAAAGGCCATTAAAAGTTTAATACACTATTAGGCATTAAATATGAAGTATAAATAGCAATGTCAATTATATACAGTTAATTAACAGATCATTTCTTGGCGTAAATCTTCACTAATCTAATCTTCACTTTATATCACCAGCTTGGTCGACTGGTGAGCGAATCTGCTTTCGAGCGGGAAGACCCGGGTTCAAATTCCGCTGCCGACATGGTTGACGCGGCTAGAAATACGGCATGGGACTTGGGTAAACAACCGAATAATTATCGAAGTAATTATCCAACCCAAGAATGGACCAGAAGGTTCGTTCCTATAGCCTCATTCTATTCTATTCTATTCTAAATCAACCCCCAGACTCTCTGTAAACTATTTTTTATGTAGTTGTTATTTAATAGTTGTTATTTACTAGCTTTAAAAAATATACATGGTAACTAACTCTTATAGCGAGTTTCCAGTTTATGTGAACTCATTTTTCAAGGAGCAGAAACGATGTGTATAACATCCTGATGAGTGAAGAAAGAAGCGATGCACAAAAGAGAAACAATTAATCGAAAAACTAAGATGACGCACAAAGCAGAGAGATGGCACAGCGAAACATGAAAAGAAAGTACGAACCATTAATCAGTATGATATACCAAACAAAATCAATATAAATCATGAGAGGCAAACAGATACAATGAAGAAAAAAGCTACCACTATACCACTAAAAAGGTACCATACGCGTAAAAAGGTACAAGGATGATAAACCAAAGCGATCATTGAAACATAATAAAAAACCCTATAGGCATGTCCGTAGAAACAAAACAAAAGCATGCCTCGAAGCTGCAGTCGTCCTAACACAAATGCTTCTCCAGTGAGGTACCTAAAGAATTAATAGCCAACTTCTCGAGGCCCGAGATAGCCTCATGAGAGGGTTAAGAGCTCAAAATTTTATCGCATAAAGTTCAAATTACAGCAACGCTCAGGGATCAAACTTAACAAGATTCTTCATGGGCTCTTAAATGAGCGAAATTTTGTGACATAAAGCCCAGCAAATTGATTGTAGTCGATGTTGACGCAGATGCGAGGTGTTTCAGCTCGTATGTTAACTAAAAATCCTGGTTTCTCAGACAATTTGATAGTTTTCATGAGATCGAAACAGAGCTTGACTTGAAAAGTGAATTAAAACTTAATCTGGACGAGAGAATGAGATGTGTGGTAGACCTTTAACTTAATGGTTGTCCATCTGGCTGACGTATGACGGGATTCCTCGTTGTGTCAATTTAAAACAAGATTACAGCTGTCAAGCTTCTAAAGCGTTAATGAAAATTGTTACACATGATTAATTTATTACGTTGTCCAGGTTGGGAAAGTTTTCAACAGCGAATAAAACTTTCATGAGAAGAAAAATTACGAGAGTAGTGGTGAAGTTTGATGTATTGCGGATTAAACTTGCAAGGTCGACTAACTAACAGCTGCAGTGCAAAAGTCACGTCGTTAGAGCTAACTTACACTATGTAAGATCGATAGAAAATAATGGCTCTAATGTTCGTCGATTTACTGAACACATTTCATTCACTTACGTCCTAGTACTGTTGTTGCGTTCGAGTGAATACATGGAAAATCTTAACTGGTAGGGGAGCGCGCTGAAGTGTATAACAAAGTTCGAGCGAATTTTCGTCAGCACAAGAAAAATTCTACATACCAGTATTTCAATTTCTGAGATAAATAAAAGAAGAACAAATCATCCCAAGTTCCGCGCGTTCATCATTATAGAGCACCATCTGCATTTACTTGTGCAAATCTGAGAAGACAAAGCCGTTCGACTCCAACATACTCGGATGCCATGTCGAGACTGGCATGAAGTTCCCGTACATTTCAAGTAGACAAATTGGACGAGTTGCAGACGGCGTTCAGTGGAGCACCGAGCACCACAAGGAATGGCGCTCTGTTAATTCGGCCGTCCGTGTTCCGTCATAAAAGCCCTCGTAAATGTGGCAACATTTAAGAAGAAGTGAAGGATAGGGTGGAGTCGTCGGCCAATTCTGTCCATTGCTCATATGCATTTGAAATGACAACCAAAAAATGGCTAATAAGGAACCTACTGCATTTCTTTTATTTTATTCTCCTGATAATGCTTCGCTTCCAAACAGAAAAATAACGTGGCAAGCAGAAAGACAATGCATGAGGAAAACGTAACGGTGCAATGATGCAGAAACCAGGCAGTGATGCATAGAAGATTGAAAAGGAAGCCCAAACTAGAAATCAGATAGAATCTCACTTGATGGAATTACCTGATAAATATATACTATGATTTCGATGTTACTGTAACTTTCTTTGAAAATCTCGCCACTTCTATGCATGTCCTAAATTTTCATAGCGATATCAAAATCTACAAAAAAAGGTGAATCCATCACAGTGCACTAAATAATCTGTGAAGAGATCTGAGCTTTTCCTAGTGGGTTCTGCCGAGACAGATGCAGTCGCAGAGAAGTTTTACCTGCCAGCATGCCGTACTGATGTGGACAGCATTCAGGACTCAGCATCCAGAGGGCGAGATAGTAAGTCTGCCGACAGGCAAGACAGAAAGAACGCTCCATTTTTCTTCATGCTGGAAAACGATTTGTCAATACCAATATCTATCGATATCCACATTTTAAAAAGGAAGATTGGCCCCAGGGTTAACAGAACATTTTAACCATTCCAATGGACGCCAGTTTGGAGTTCAGTGTCATTAAATAAGGCAAAGAAAGTCTTTGAGTGAATTAAGGAAACAAAGAGACAATTTTTGATTTAAAACCTTAGACATTCATTCAATCCAGATCTCAATATTTTGGGCTAATACGCGGCATATTTCCACGTAATTACACTAATTAAATAAAAGTTAGGTAAAACAAATTCTGTTTTTTTAATCCCTTCATTTTAACATAAAAGCCTGTATTCATTTTATCATACATACAATTGTACAAACAAAATTTTACATTATACTATCACTTGGTACGATAGCATCTTAAATTGGATAAAGGATAAAGTTTCAGATCAATGTTCCAATTTTAGGCATCAGTTTATTTGTTTCAAAGTCAGGTTTTGACAAACCCTATTATAATTGGTAGATATCGAGCCAAAGAATAAAAAATACATTCAGCAGATCCTATTTTTAGATAAAAAATGGTGTCTGACCACAGGAACCCTTCCAGTTGGCCGAAGATATTCCTTCTGTTCAAGAAATGACGCATGTTAATTCCTGTTTTGATGTACGTCCATTAACAGAGGATACAATCCTTCTAATTCCAATACAGACGGAAAACTACGTGCAGTCAATCAACTTCTCACCATAATTGTTTAAACGAACGGCCAAAAATCGTTGTCACACAGCATGATGAGTAAGTAAAGTATCTGCTGAAGTATGAGTCCATGCATAGTAGAACCTAGAGGAAAATGCTTCAAAAGAAATTCTTTTAAATACGTAAAATCCCAATTAAATATCGACAATGAAAAGCATTCAGCAGTTTGGTTGCTTTCCATCAGTGTGAGGCACTTTAAAGGTTGTCAACTGAGAATTATCAGATTACACCTAGAGAAGTGAAGAGGAGGGAGACGTAAAAAAATATAAATAGTTGCAGCAGAACGTAAATGAAGAACACGGGCAATGGGAGACAAATAGTCGCAACAAAATAGAAAAAAGCGAAATGCGACGATATGTAGTAAAATGGGAGACAAATAGTAGCAACAAAAACAGAAAGAAGAGGGTAAGTGAGACAATAAGTAGTAACATGAGAGACAAATAGTAGCAACGACACGGAAAGAAGAAGCTAAGTGAGACAATATGTAAGCCTTCACAGAAATAAGGACATGAAGTGTGTAGCAGGAGCAAGCTGCGCATGGTACAAATGAGTGCCATTAATCATAAGTATCGCAACATTAAAGAGATGAGGGTAACTCACGTCTCCGCTCACAGGCAATAACGGGTGTTACAGGGCAGACGAGAGCAACAACTGTCCTTCCATTCTATAATAGTTGCAGCTGTACTATTACAACGCAGGGTGTAAAAACTGTTTTATTCACACTCGCCACTTTAGTTACATAAAGGTAAAAATTTTTACTTGTGTTTTGAATGAATAAGAACAATAATAAGGAAGAAAGTATTTAAGTGAAACTTCCCTCGGACGTTTCAAGCATTGGCTCAACATCAGCAAGTCTGCAACACGTTTAATATAAAATTTTACTTACAAAACTCACTGGAATGTTTGAATAAAAGTTAGAAAAAGAGATACACGAGCTTTATTGTATTCAATGGAGCATACTTTGTGAGTCATTCGGAAAATGTTCAAGTTCGTGAGTATACAGAAGGCCGAACTAGATGTTGAAAAATTAAATTAAGATTTTAAATTCATCATGTTAACAGTTTGGCCACAAGGTGCATTCAACCAGCGGTAGTTTACTTTAGAATATAACAAACAAACTAGACAACCTACCAAAAAAAATGCACGAATAGTCGTAAACAAGCAAGAATAGCATACCAATCAAAAAACATCTTCAAAGGGAAATAATGATCCAATTGTAAACTAAAATCATACTTAGGAACGATCAGAACAGACTTTGGTCCATATATTATTGAGATATTTTTCATGTTAACGTTCAGCATTTGATGCTAGTAAGGTAGGTGTACAAAAACGCATACACTGAAATGAAATTTACTGTGGTAGCGTGGTTTAATTTCACACAACTATATTTTTGAGGTTTAGGTGGGATACAAAACTTTATTTTTTGTTTGAAGGTCGTGATACAGCCTGATCAACCAATTGTCTGAATGAGTAAATAATTCAAATGTAATTTTATAATTTGAATGCACATCAATAAATTTTTGACTTATTTGCCCAATAGACATATACTAGATAAACATTAGAGGTGAAAATGTAATTTCAAACATTTGACACAGCAACAATGGGGAAAAATATCTAGGCAAACCAACGTCATATCTCATCAGTATTATACCTGATAAGCTTTCGCAGATTAAATAAGAATAGGCCGCTTGTAAATGGGAAATATTTCTGTGAACACCTTAATTTGACACAGTATTCGACACAGTGTAATCCACCCAATGAGGATTTAAACAAATAGTGTAACTGGAGATTAAAATTATTTCGAAAAGCTTTGACGACACCGGCATGAGGTCGAGGTGGTACGCTAGGCTCACCTCAGTCGAGAACGAGACAGAAACGGAGAAATAAAAAAGATGACTCTCACTTATGCAACTAAAATTATCCCCCACAACAGACATCTACACGAAATAGGGACAATATTTCCCCTGTGGGAAACAATATGGACAAGTGAAGTGGTTTCATTATGGGGAAACAATGTGGACAAAGTTTTCCTTTCATTTCCCGTGGACGACATAGTATTTAAAAATTATTTTCAACTTTCTAAGATAAGCAATCGAAGATGAAAACTTTCTCTGCGCACCTTAAGACAAGATTAGATAACCAACTTCCCTTCGGGAAGTGCTTGCTAGGTTAACATTTCTGTCTTTGAAAAATAATCTGCTCCGTAAAAAGTCATGCTGATCCTGTTTATTTTGACTTCGGAAACTTTATAATTTTAAATCAACAGCAAAATTGAGTGCATACAAAATCAGAGGCTACATTTGCTTTTTCCAACTCTAACTCAAACGAACAACTATTTGAGACCCCAGCACAATGGGGAGATGTTACGCAATGCAAATAACCGACACAAAAACTTGAGTTTGATTTTTATAAAACCGTTTTTTTAAGCCAGAATAAGGCACGAACTAGATGAAAAGATGCAAAAATATTAAAATTTCTTTGCAAAGTTAGCCACTAGAATAAAAATGTATTCAAAATATTACACTTTTATAACAGAGCGACCATGCACAGGATAGCAAGAATCGATATTTTACGGCGATGAATTTCTTAAGAGCGAAGAGAAGGATTCATGGCAAACAGGTAAAGGAGATCCAAACTTATTCTCTGAAGAACTCACTTCGAAGTTTTGTTGCAAATGAAATGTGTGCATTTTCTTGGTAATAGGACAAGTTTTGCTCACCAACTCTTCCCATGGAAGTACTCGTGCGTTGCTGCACCGTAAGAAAAATAAAGAAAAACTCACGTTAGCGAAGCGAAAGCATTTTGCGCAGACCTAAATTTCATCTCAGGGGAATGCAAGTCCAAAGTTCAAACTGCAAGTGTTCACAATATTGCTCAGCGGGAGCGCTTGTAGCTATAGCAATAATGCACAATCGCCCTGGCAGCGCTCGCTCCGGGACGAGTGGAACAATGTCTCCTTCTACACAGGGCCTGTAACGCGGAGAAAGCTTCAAATAACATCGAAATAACATCGCACAATATGCGTGAATACTTAAAATTATGCCGTGAGTCAGAGAGCGCACGATTCTGTCCTAAATCAGGGAATAATTTCATCAAACTGACAGCGCGTTCAATTAGCGGGGTCTGATTGCATTAATTCTAACGGTAACAGTTATACCGTGTAACAGTAAATTCGCAATACTCGCTACGATTCAATTATGCAAATGTGAAGCATTTGGCGCTAGCACGGTCGCTTGATCGGCACGAGCAATGGAGATTTGTTTGCCTTGCATTAAGCCGAAAGGCACGTCGAGGATCCTGGACTGCAAGTGCATCTAAATTCTTACACTTAGAAAATGAATCGTGTTGTTATGAACATTCAGGACTCGTCAATTGAACTTTCTCTTAAAAACCCTTGGATACTTATCAATGAAAAATGCCAGTTTATGCATTATTTATTAATTATTAAGTTCAGAGCTAAATCATCGTTCGTGCTGTAATGCACGAAAGTTCTCAGCAATCAAGGAAAACGTTAAATTCTAAATAAAATAGTTCTACTGCCACAAGTACAAATGCAAATGACTATAAATATCACTTTTATTGCGAGTTTTCGAATATAATCAAAGCGTGAAAGTTCATAGTTGCACGTTGCAATTGCAAGAGTTCAAGGGGAAATTCAAGAGTTCCAAAAGAAAAAAGTTGCAAAAAAGTATTTCCAGTAGCTCAACATGCAAGTTAGCGGCATAATTTTAGGGATTAAATACTTCCTTAGTAAACATTCGCTTTGATATCATAACCGTGTCATTTAAACCTCTTCAGTAAACCAAAAAGCCATCCAAGGCGGCCGATGAAAATGGCGACGAACCCAGTCCAAACAAACGAACTAAAACGAAAATGCCGATCAGAATATTGGACACCTGAAGATACTCGTTGGCAACTGACTAAGTATCCTCCCAAAAATTCACGAAATACAAACCATTGCATCAAACTTATCACATGATATCATAACCATCAATGAAACGTGGTTAGACCTAAATAGAAGATATCTCCCAGAAGAAGTCTCATTAAAAGGATGCGTCTACCACAATGTGGACAAGTCCTCGCTCAGTAACACACATAGGGGTTCTATTATCTACAAAAGAGAAAAACAGCAACCACAATTCAAAACCAAACGAGTAACAGAAAAAATGGAAGTATTACAATTTACCATCCACCCTCAGTAAAGAGAAGTCATCAAAATTGTACTCGTGTATAGAAACCCAATCTGTACATCAACCAATGATGTACACGGAAGCTTGGAACTAATGAAAGAGGAGCTCAGCAGTTTTGACTACGAAGTACTAATGCTTCATAGTATTTAAAGACCTGAACTTTCAGAAAGCCTTCGATAAAGTTCCCCACAAAAAACTAACAGCGAAAGCGGAGGCACATGCAATACGAGGCCACTACTCTCGATGGATACAAAACTGGCAAACTGTTCACACTTAACGAGTCAGGGATTCAAGATCAAGCCAGTGATCTGACGCATGTAACATCAGGAGTCCCCCAAGTGAGAGTTTTAGGTCATCATCTACACACATCAACGATCTTGACGTCGGGATCACAAGTAAGATCAACAAATTCGCGGACGATACGAAACTTTGTCACAAAGCATTCACTAAATGAAAGAGAATAACTATTCAATCACACCTCAATCGTCCACTTCAATGGACTGAAACTTGGAAAATTAGTTTCAACGTTGACACATGTTCAGTCAATGCACGCCGATGCTAATAATCAGTATTTATAAAAATACGACAACAACAAAGAGATCTCGGTATCGTTATCACTGAACTGCGGTGGTTAAACTAAGAATACAATAATAATGATGATTATCACTGAAAATCTCAAGCATGACAAAAAAGTGAAAAAAGTATCAGAAATGAGAATAGGTTCCTCGGTTTCACTGTAAGAAACTTCGAACACGAGTCAAAAAACATCACTTCACAGCTCTATAAAGCGTTAGTGTGACACATCTATAATAGAATATGCACACCCATCGAAGAGACATTAACAAAATGGAAAAAATCAACGTAAAGCAACGAAGATGATTCCTGCACTCCGTAATCTCAGCTATGGAAGGTGCTCCAACAGCTCGAACTCATTTCTCTAGAACAAAGGAGACTGCGAGGACAATTCATAGAGATATACTCGTAAATACTGATGAGCCGAAAAAAACTGAACACACCTATAATTAAAAATCTTGATTGTTTGTCAAATCATATCCTGCCTTGCCGTATATCATTCGAAAGCCTGTTAATTTGACCTTGAAGATAATGCTTTGTTATTGCTGTGTACTGTAAAATGGCTTCCCAGTGAGATAAATGAGTGGAGGTGTCTGCACTTCTTCGTGCAGGAATCAAAGTGAGTAAATTGAAGATCCTGTCAGGGTGTCCCGTACAACCGTCTATGCGATCAGACGTGATAGCAGTGGTAGAAAGAGGGTTGTGGATCGAGACAGCTTGCAAGATACCATTCAAAGCAGTCCCTCGACGTCCATACGCCAACATGCCAAGAGGCTCGGGGTTGGAGCGGCCACAGTTCGACGAGCAGTCGCAGAACTGGGAGGCAAGTCCCTTGTCATTGTTGAGAGGCTGCTGCTCACGCCAGCCATCCACGCCAAGTGTCTTGAACGTTGCCAGAGGCTCATTGAATGATCTCAAGTCTGCTGCACTTGGTCGGGTGATCATCTTCTCAGATGAGAAGGCTTGGACAGTCCACCCAGTCAGAAACATTAAGGCCCGCATATTGAGACAAAGGTCTACCGCGTTCACCCCCCAAACATCACCGCCCTGAATTCATCCGTTGACCGGAAGTGGATGACCATGAACACGGATTACGTTGTCAAGACCTGTAAAACCTTCAGGCGCTGTCTCGACGCCATCATCGCTGCGGATGGCAGTTATATTGAATAAAATTGTAGATTAGACCGGTATTTTTATTGCCTGAAAATATGCTCACTTGGTCAAGGAGTTTATGAGGCACCTAGGGCAGAATTTAGATTTAGGGTTTGTCCAGTTTTTTTCAGCCCACTCGGTATCTCAATGGCTTCAACGATGTTCCCTAGAACGGCTTTTTGAGAAGCGATAACGTCCGAACCAAAAATGATGGCCACACACTAATAAGAACCTGCACGATATCCCAGGCTCTCAATTTCTTTCCAGTCGATATTACCAGGACCTGAAATCAACTACCCGAAAATATCGCCTCTGCTGGCACTGCCCATCGAACCTCCCGATTCTGTAAAGTACTAATTCCATATCATTGTTAACTCTGGGTCTGCGTATGTTTGCAGTATGTTTGCGTGACTGAAGTGCTTCTATTGATGAATGTGTACGCACATGATGGAAATATTTATGTATGCTGAGGTGTATGTGCCTGATTGATGCCGCTACACTAGAGGGCATGGGACTTGGGTAGCAGCACAAGAATGTTGCCACAGCTCGTTCTTGGCTCATTCTTGTTACTACATTCTATTCTACTCTAAACAAGCTTTTATATATTATGCCGAATACAAGATAAAATTAAAGAACCCCCAGGTAATGGTTATGTATCTATGGATGGATATCCGCTACAAATCAATCTCCTTATTTCAAAACTCAAAGAAAGCCCCCCGATTAATGATATTTCAATACGCAGTACATAACTGCTCTGTTAAAGCTGAGGGTGTAATGCAAATATTCTGAATTTGACGAGGTAGGGCCTGACATGCGGGCTCACTTGCTGCAATGCTGGTCAGAGGAAGCCGCAGCGCTTCTCTTCATAGATTTGAATTATTGGCAGGCAGCGCTAGCAACACGTCCTATGATGAACCTAATCCAGAATTGCCTGCAATTTTACGAAAAGTAAGCCAGCAGCAATACGGGAGCAACACGTCTCAGTAGGCTACTGTTGTGGCAGCAATGCAAAATGAGGTCAACTTTACACAGGATATTGCTGCTATTGAAGGCATATGAAGAACCCTGGTCACGGACCTCAGTCGTCCCAATGCAAATGACATGAGAGGGTATTGTGGCGGTGGTGATACTGGTGGACTTCAGACAACACCCTGAGGTACACTTCCGGCTTCCACATGGTCATTGCTGCAATCAATTCTACCGTATCATATTGCTACGAGAGACCGAAGAAAACAGAAAAACAGTTCACTATAATCATGAATTCGAAATGGTTTCAGAGAAAAGAAAGAATCTGGGATTATTTTATGTCAAATTTTAAATTTGAAGAATTGAAATGACATACTATCCAAAAATTGATTGGAAGAAATAAGTGTGTGATTGCGATAATTGCACTAGCAAAATTATTTAAAATTTAAGCAAATGCTCCTATTCAGTCTCAACGTCAACATAAAAAAATGAATTCTAATTTCGCCATACAATGATATTTATGAACCCAAAACTAGCTAAAGGCATCATAACTTCAATCAATTCATGTTTATTCACATAAGAAAACTGCATCACCAAAGGCAAAAAATTAGTCTTTAAAATTAGCTCATTATGTTCACATGATCTATGCTAATATCGGGCTCTAGCAAATTCATGCAAACTTTGTAAACATTCTTTCCTAAAATTTATAATTGTTTCCCAAAGTTATTTTCGTAGATTTGGAATTTTCATGTTTACAACCTAGCTGAAAACAGGTTAATTTAACGTAATATTCTATGCATAAGTACCAGGATACACATGAAATGAGAAGTACACAGCGCTACAAAGATCACCCCACAATCAAAAATTGGAGTAGAGAACAAACATATACAAAAGCAATACCACTTGAGCATTCAGTAGAATAGCATAAAATAGAATAGAATATGCAACAGGAACCTGCAGTTTAGTCTAATCTTAGGTTGTTTTTTAAGTCCCGTGCCATCTACCGTCATGGCATCGATCACGCATAATGCATCCCAATCACACACAGGCATTTCAGTCACGTGCGCGTACCTTAATCACGCACAGGCATTTCAGTCACGCACACGCACCGTAATCATGTACAGGCCCCAAGAGTTAAGGATATGGAATCAGTACTTTATAGAACTGGAGAATTCCTTATCCAATATTTGTAAAAACGATTTTTGAACGTGTTCAGTCGCAACAAGGACGATATTTTCGAGTCGCTAGTTTCAGGTTATTTAATTTTAACTGGACAGAAGTTTAGAATCTGGAATGTCATGAAGGTTTTCAGTATTAGCTTATGACTTTTATTTCTGGTTTGCACTTTATCGTCACTGTTGAAAAGTTCTTCTAGGGTAACATCGTTAAAGCCATTAAGGTGCTAATAGGTTTTGATGTATTGTCCTCGCAGTCGCCTTTGTAATAGGAAAATGAGCGCAATTTGCTAAAGATGCCTTTTGTAGCTGAGATTGCAGAGTTCAAAAATCATCTTCATTGTTTTACGCTGAATTTTCTCCATTTTACTAACCTTTTTTCGTGGCGAGGGAGAATTCGGTATCGCAGAATACAACAACATAATATTTAGTCGTGAATACGTTATAAGCAGGTAAAATAGATTTTACCATTGTTATTTTTGAAGTTCGTAGATTTATAATGGTAACAACATTTAGTATTCTTTGGACTCATTACTCATTATGTATCTGTATATTTGTTTCTTCTTTGCAGCTTGTGATTACTCGGCAGTTTAGAGTTAACGCATCTATTGCTAGAAAATAAGAGATGAAAATGTTGTAAGGACCCACATGCATTTCCCTATATATGCAGAAACTTCACTTCACAGTATTAAAGGTGCTACAAAGTACTTTTAATACAAAAGTATACTTTGCTTCCCATGAAGTACAAGTATAATACTTTTTGGAGACCAGCAACAATGCGCAAAACATGTATTGAAATTTTATCAGTCCACGGAATGAACGTCAAGATTATGTTTAGTGTTTCAACACTTTATAGCGAACCAACGAACCATTTAGATACCAGGTACTTCTTCATTATCAATGTGTGAGATTTCAATAAGAAAATAAAACATCTTCTGAAATTTTCAAAATAGCCCTTATGCCCCTTGACCAGTTACAATGATGATACTTGAACAGTATTTACCATGCTTCCAGAAGTTGATGACGAGACTTACAGCTTCTAGCATGGATGAAGATGACCACATTGACATTTTTCAGGCATCTGAAGCAGATTGTGATCAATCTTTTTTAGCCAGGCTAAATTGAACGATCTAATCAGAGATTTGTATTTGTATTTTCAGCTTTCAAGTCGAAAGAAAGTTAATTTTGTCTTGCACTTATGTTATTTACCATAGCGGAAAAGCAAAACTACAGAACTACTTTAATTCGGATGCTCATCTCATGCACAATAACGTGTTTCTTTCAAATTTAGTTCATATGTTAAGCCAGTAGATTGTACATGTGATGACACCTCAGACTGCGTAACTGCGTTAACCTAATTGTGTCACAGGTGCGCGATGTCCGCACCAGTTGTCAACGTATCAAGTTTATGCATGAGAAAAAACCCACGAAGCATTGAAATTTATTATTACTACCTCAATAATTTAAACGAACTTCAAAAGCCAAAGGATTTTTTTACCTTGTTTTCAAGTTTAGTACCATAAAATCAACTCAATCCATCATAAGTTATAAGAATTACAGTATTAGAGACACAGCTGTGTTTCTGAGGCATTATGTATTCACAAGAAAATGATGTCGTAAGGTAATGATGCATATTTTAAAGAGTAATGCTTCGCTGGATTTCATCGGTGTCAACTTTATTTCAACGATAGAAAAATTTGTTAAGGCACATACACCGTTCATGAAAACGATGAACTAGTTGCAGTGTTTCCTTTTCATCAGATTTAAGAAATACTTCACTTTCACAAGGAGAGTAGCAAAAACCGAGACATGATTAAGCTATGTTAAGTTATTTTCAATACACTGACCAGTATGTGCCGGAGAGATAATTATTTTTTCTTGTATCATAGCTTATCTATGAAAAATATGCGATCCTCCATGCGTATGACGTTCTTTGGATTATGGTTCTAGTTGACACGGAACACAATGTCAACTCAGACTTGAATTCGTATTTGAATAGAAACTGATGATATAATGAACACTTTCTTAATACGTTTCCTGTGATTACACAACGGTGCAAATCTTTACTTTGTACACATAATAACTAGAAGGCTCTTTAGAAATCATTTATAACCTAACCTAAGGCCTCACCAGGTGGCCCCTTTGCAGGAAATGTGTCAACTATTGTATTAGATCTGACAATACGATTTGATAATCGAAAAATCAAGGAGTAATTAAAGTATGAGGGGTTTAACTAAGATCTTAAGGCTAAAGCTTTGAAATAATTCATTCTATTAATTGCTAAATAGTGAAAGATTAGGAATGTGCACCCAATGGTCATTCCCACCTTAATTTAATGTTGTAATTCGAAACCCTTTAGCTCACTCACTGGCCTCAGCCTTTGTGCAAGTTGCTCCATAGAAAACTTTAGTTCGTAAGACTGCAGCGCGTCGCTGGAATTGCAATGGAGGTCTCTCTCGTGTAGTGGTGATCAGTCGGTGGAGGAAAGGCGCGCTAAGCGAGAGCTCCATGACCAAACCTTCCTACTGATCACGAGCAAGGAATGCAATCGAGTGAAACTTTCAGATCCTGAAACCGGAGTTTGCAAAATCAAGACTGGCGGAAAGTTCAGCATGAATACAATTAATGAATTTGCATAGGAAAAACTGTAAAATCTTATACCCGTGTTTCGGTGAACCATTTTTTCCACCGAGAAAATTATCATTTTAATGAGCTACACCTTGACTGCTTTACCCTGAGAGCTAAGATTTCCTGAATGATCGAGCTAAACAATAATAAACTATGAATTGGCAGGAGACATACTGTTCTTTTCGAAGCATTACACAAGCCAAAAATGATAAAAATAGTGAACAATTTTGGGATAAAATGAAGGAACTGTGAGGACATTTTTAATCAAATAAGAAAATGCAAAAAAATAGCATTTGCTGCGAAAAAAGCTGGAAGAAAAGTCATTTTCTCATTTCACTCCAGGAGGTTTACCTTCATGTGATTAATATGCCGAGCACTTGCATCAAATGATAAATTTATGGACAACAAATTCTGACGAATCAAAAATCGAGTAAAAACGTATTAGATCCTTTGCAATTGGGTGGAGGTCTTTTTGCTGTAAACAATATCACTAAAAGCTCCGTTCAATCACAATTATCACTAAGAGCTCCTTTTTGATGCAGCGAGTGTTGAACTTCAGAATTTAGAATCCTGAGACTACTTTTTGCCAGACGTTCAACAAAATACGAATAAATTTTTAAAAAGATAGACATTTTGATTGTAGCTAACACAAACTGAGCAATGATGTAAGCCATTAATCAAATCTGATACGCAATCCCGCAATAAAATGAGATTTCGGTCTGAAAAATTCAGAAAAATTCCAAGCAACTGAAATGAAGAGACCGAACACACACCAAAGTTCCAGTAAATTCCGTAAGAAGTTTGGCAATGAAAGCTTTCACTAGATTCCTCACTTTTAGTCTCCTCATGAAAATTTCAACGAAAAGAAAAATGATGACCCAAAACTGGCTTGAAAATAAGTTGTTAGATAAACTGTAGAACTTATTATTAAAACACTGAAAGAAAATGAGAAGAAGTGCAAAAATATCTCACTGAATTGTTGAAGGAGCTCGTCATTTATCAAAACATATTCAGACAGCCATATATATATATATATATATATATATATATATATATATATATATATATATATATATATATATATATATGTATATATATATAATGTTAAAATATTGGTACAATATTGATCGTCCTGTTCAACGCAGCTTTTCTCAGAAATTGACGGTCGCTCGGAACAGAATGTATAGAATATAACACCAAAAGTTTCAACGTGAACTGACCTCGTAAAAGACGATTTCTTTTCATCATCGCTGGCTCAGGTCATCACTCGTGTGGTTTCAAAAGTTTTTTATTTATTTCTCAGGTCTACCCACCGAGCGTGCCTTCACGCTGCTCAACGACCCTCAATAAACTGTACAATGGTTCTTTACAACCAGTGTACCCCAGTAACTGTAGCGTAAGTTCTACTTCCAATACAAACACTTCATTTTTCATTCATTCAAGTTTAGCATTACACAAAGATATGATGGTATAATATTGAAAAACAAAGTAAAAATGTACAAGACACACACAGTAAAAGCCGGACATCCACTTGGGAAACACAAATGCACAGTGAAAACCTCCCTTATTCTTAAACATTTTGGAATAAACTCTTCCGTCTGTAGCTCTGCAGAAACACAGCAATAAGCCCATAATATCAGGTAAATACTACGCTGCTTTGTATTACCGCAGATGCTATGACAACCAATTCATACTGGAATGAGAATTTGAAAATTTAAATTAATATTTCGAGTGTTCATTCACACATCCAGACTCGTCTTGTCGTAAAGCAGGAAATGGACTTGCAAACCAACATTAACAACTTCATAGGCAATCTATATTCAGAATATGCAATGACCACCAGTTTGTCTGAAATTAGCAGAAATTTCTTAAATGCTAAATTGAAAAATAAATCAAAAATTCTAATTTCGATGTCATGACTTCTTCAGTACTTTTTTCCTAGTGCCAGAAAAATACAAAGCATCAGTATCAATGTTGATATCCGTATGATCCCTAAGTGGAATAAAATTGTTAATTATACGCTGGTATCAATAGCGTTCTAATTAAGCTCCAAGCTGCTGGCGTGTGGACATACCTAGAGTATGCGACTTGTAATGGCCCTTAATTCTTCCCAACAGCTCCCGTGTTGAAACCCTCGGAAATAGAATCCTGAATGCCGTGTGTAGCCATGGTTACTCCCCGATATACACAACCCCCATCACGGGTGAAGCAGTGCCATGTTGACTGGGTGTAGCCATGTTTACACCCCGATAAATATAACCCTCAATCACGGGTGTAGCAGTGCCATGTTGACTGGGTGTAGCCATGTTTACACCCCGATAAATATAACCCTCAATCACGGGTGTAGCAGTGCCATGTTGACTGGGTGTAGCCATGTTTACACCTCGATAAATATAACCCCCAATCACGGGTGTAGCAGCGCCATGTTGACTGGGTGTAGCCATGTTTACACCCCGATAAATATAACCCTCAATAACGAGTGCAGGCCTTCAGACACAATAACCTGGCAGCCATAAAGTGCAAGCGCTACAAATCCAGACCGCTGCCACGGCCGTCGCCTGTTCCAGGCAAACTGGAACAAGCAAATGGCTGAGCAGACGACGGTCGCGCTGAGATGTGTTGACAAGAGCTATGATGCGTAAAACAGAGCACCTGTAGAACTAGGCTCTGTGTATTCTCTCGCCACCAACAAGATGAGACGCACAAGTTAACCTAAAGATATGTAAAAATTGTAACGGATTTTTGCTTTCACGACATTTTCCCAAGTGATAGAGCCAAACAATTACGACTTGATATTTATTAGTACGATGTTGTACTATTTTAACATTTTTAATGACAAGAACTTGTAAAACTTGAAACAAAAATCTAGAAACCAACGACATAACAGTGGTTTCAAAAGAAAAATAGGAACAGACACACAACTTAGCTTAAGTTAAAGTCAACGCGAGGGTGTGGGGGTGCTGACAAGCAGATAATTAACTTTTTAATACTCTATTTATTGCAACGACATTATTGCATTCATGAAAGATTCTTTGTTATTCTACGATTTTATAATAAATACTTATTCTGGTCATAAAAAATTGGTGCATTCAACTTTTCGCATTTTTATAATACACTTTGAAAAAAATACAAGAAACACAGATAAAGAATTAATTTGTAGAATGTTTTCTGGAATATTAATATTAAAATATTTTTTCCGAATGTGCACCAACTATTTTCGACCAGAGTGAGTATAAATGTACCATTTAAGCAATTACTCCTGGCAGAATTTGTTGCTTCTTTTCTTTGCTCCTCGTCCAAGAAATTAACTGAACGAGTCTACGAAACTCAAAACTCAGCAGACACTCGAGCTTTATTATTTGTCGTACTTTGAGCCATAATTTAAGATTTCAAGAGTTCGTATATGTAGGAAATTTTTAATGAAAATCACAAAAATGACTAGGCAATATTGAAAATAATGACGAAATACTGTCAAAAGCATTGCAAATTATGATCATCGCAAATAATGATCGTGAAAATAGAGCTGTGTTAGTGTACTTCTGGAATAATTTTTATGTGGTTCCACGACGATTGAATGCGCACAATGAAAGCACATAAACGATCCTGAAATCGCGAACGAAATCCAGTCTCCGCTTGATGCATCGTTTACTTGTGGCATACATTCAGCAGGCAACAGTTCGAGAGTTCATCACTCATGACTGTGACTTACATGTGTTGTTTTCAGGCGAGGTTATGATTATTGAAGTACCAGCAAATAACTTAAATGCTCCCAAGGAACGTCTACGAAGTTACTTGAGCCTGAGCAACATCTACCAGCGTGGGTTGATCAAGCCAAGTGTTCCATCCAGCAATTCTATCAAATGTGCTACTATTTGACATGCAAGCTGATTTCCACTGACTTTCAGCATCAAAAAGATACTTAAAAGTTAAGGATAGACCTTGCCAGAGTTTCATTATTTTTATGGACAATGTTGTTGGGACAAAGTCATAGCTGTCTTTAATGTACGGAATAAGGCACATCGTGTATCGAATACACTATACGCAAAAAGTGTATGCAGTGAGAGGTGTACGCAGAAAGAGATAACAAATACTGCACTTAGTGATAGAGCTACTTGGAAAAGTCAAAAAATATTATTCAGTATTCTTGGATCTACTGGAAAAATAGTCAGAAGTTTTGAAACAATATGCCTATTTAACTCAAAATAATTACTGCAGCACAATAATTTAGACTACAATCCACGGGTATACACGTTCGAAAATAGCTCTTCCCGTCCCGTTGAAAATACGTGAAATCAAGTCAGGAGAATTAACTGCAGAAACTTCACCCTGCAAGCGAGGGAGAACAGAGTCTTGTTCCTCAGCGCCACGTTTTTCTTGAAAACTAAACTTGGACCGAGAAGTAATTACTCATAACTGCAGGAGAAGCTTCCTCAAAGTTTATTGGTTTCTCCGCGAGTGTAGCATTTGAGTTCAATGCAAAATGATACCTTGAAGGGAGCAGGACTTGGACGTGTTACAAGTTCCCCATTAATAAGCAAGAACCTACATACAACAGTGGAAACAAACAATGACTATAAGCAAGAACCTATAATCACAGAAACAAACAATGACTATAAGCAAGAACCTATAATCACAGAAACAAACAATGACTATAAGCAAGAACCTATAATCACAGAAACAAACAGTGACTATAAGCAAGAACCTATAATCACAGAAACAAACAATGCCTATAAGCAAGAACCTATCATCACAGAAAAAACCATGACTATAAGCAAGAACCTATAATCACTGAAACAAACAATGATTATAAGCAAAAACCGATAATCACAGAAACAAACAATGATTATAAGCAAGAACCCATAACAGCAGAAACAAACATTCAATTATAAGCTACCTCCCAGTTAAGGGCATGAGGCTCAAGTCAGTTGGAGATCGTGAACTTAATACTGAAAGTAGAAGTGTCCTCATTTAGCAATGTTTCATCTACGAACAAGTTTGGAATCTAATTATCTTCATCCAGGTAATGAGCTTATAACTCAGTGTAGATTACGTTAGTATTTTAGTAGCAAAATACGAGTACTCATTTATATTGTGTCATGAATCAAATGACAATTGAGATAATTTCAAATAGTATGAAGAAATTTCTTATGTTTGCTATAGGCGGTTTTGTCAGGACAGGTGTCATTTAAATAATATTGTTAAATATGCAGCAAATATCAATTGAATAATTTAAAAGTTAATGGAACAAAATGAAACCAATTGGCAAATTCTCTAGAAATAGAATTTCAGTTCATTGAGCCGTTGAAACTGTACAGAAATTAGCAAACGGTCCCAAGACTGAGAGAATTTTCATGTCGACCAAGGAAATGAACTACAGCAGGGGTTCCCAACACTTCAACCTTGTACCCCATCAGTATTTCAACAGATGAGCATGTAACCTTGAATTTCTATGACGAAAATTAGTAGAAAAATTAAATTGAACTGAATTTTTAACAGAATTTTTCGGTTTTGTAAACTATAAACTAACATTGAATGTACCCCTTTAAATAACCAAATGTACTCCTAGAGGTACATGTACCCCAGCTTAGGAACCTCCGTACTACAGAATAGTTTTGAATCCTTCAAAGTAAAGCAGCAGAAGTTCACCCCGTCGCAAGTGTTCAAACTTTTTCTGGCATAGGCCTGAGATCCAAGACGATGTTCATGTCCGCCCCATAAAGTCAGGGGTAAAATCCTAATTAATGGGATTATGCATGAGATTGCTGAGCTTATTAAGAATGCAGGCTACCAGCAGCAGCAATTCTTATGTTTGCCAAACCGAGAGGTTGAGCGTGCCCTAAAACAATTAATGTCTACCATGGGCGGTAGAAAGAATATCGTTCCTTGTTCTTTTAAGAACCATGCTAAATTCAGGAGCGTTGGTTCATTATGGGCTTAAACAGCGCTTCGTCTGTATAAAATGACCCACATTTCCTCCATGTGAGAGCATTTCGAGTTACATTGTTTCGTAGAAGATTAAGTTCACACGTGTCAGGGCAAAAGATCCCTGCAGTATGATGCATTTAATAGCGCGAATATTTTCCTAGTGAATATTTTGTTCAAAAACAATTTTTAATTTAACGAGCGTTAAGAGACGATTTTCGGAAAAGTATTAAAAGATTATTTGTGTAGTTTCCATGTAAGTGGACACACACTTTTTTTATAAAATTAGACTCTATCCTGACGCACACGAAATGATTGATGCATTTCAGACAGTGAAATAAATGATACACAATGAAAAAATAAAATGAAATGATCATGATACAGTATGCCTGGAAGTTTTTACTGTACAGGTATGAATTAATTCATCCAGCCTTTAAAGAACGATGCAACACATGAAAGTTATTACGCTTGAAATTAAACTATTTATTTGATGAATGTACACAGAACAAATAAGAAAAACTGCAATCGACACTAATGGTCCTTCTTAAAAACAGCCCGGCCGTTACAAAAGCCCTAGGAAATTGCATAAGAAATACTATTACATGCAAACAGAACTCTGGGTATCACCAGAATAATCTTGGACTTCAGCAGACTATTTATTAATTTTCTCGGTAAAACTGCGAAAGAATTGTCTGTTTGATAAAAAAAATTCAGCAAACATGAAAAATAAATTTCCCATGGATTTCTAATTTAACTATCATCAATTCATTCAATTTTTAAACTCGTGCAATGCATCTTAGAAAAAGTGCGTCACGCACCGTTAAAGAGAGCAGTAAATAGAAAATATTCCACATCTCAAAAGGTAACCATTCAATTCATTGTCTCTCATGGAAAGTACTAACAGGTTCTTAAATATTCGCATGATGTCTCATATGATCAAGTGCATAGAACTCTGCAATCTTACATTTGCTTCTTGTGTAGCAGGTCACGTAGCAAAGTTCTGTCCATGAAAAACTGCATCTTTAAGAAAGCTTCACTGTCAAATGTCACGTACAGTTCACGTCATTCTACGGCAAAAGCGAGCTGTAATTGAGGAAAGGAAACAAATCCTCACCAGCGTCTCTAAACTAATTCATTTCTCCCAAAGAAGCGCCAGAAAAAATTAAACTAGCACAGTACAGTCACCTATACAAATCGTCAACATATAATATGTATGAGCATGAATGCATTTATATATATATATATATATATATATATATATATATATATATATATATATATATATATATATATAAATGTGATGGCTGTTTTTTAACCTTTGATGGGCTATACAAATAGGCGAATTAACATAACAATAATTTTATTAGAAAAAGTACTACCGGGTCTCACTTATTTCTCTACATAAACACCAAAACAGTAGCAACAGACTTATGCTCTAGTCCACCTTCTTCGCGGACGTTGGTTTGGTTCGACTTTCTTTAAATTTCTGCACCATTCCCGTACACTATCCCCACTCATAAAGTTATCACCATACACTTTACTCATTTCGTAATGGATTTCAGCAGCACTTCGTCCTTCTGCTTACAGAAAACGGATTACACTTCGTAACTCACATTTGAGGGAGCATCGATCGGAGCAGGCTTGTTCAAGTGCCCGTACCTCGGGTAATCAAGCTGTATACGTTTTGACGATTATTTAGAGTAATAAGTAAGTCCTTGCAGTACTTTTATTAGTAAAATTAATATTTTATGTAAATTTGCTTTTTATAAGCTGTCGGAGTTTAAAAACAACAGCCCTCGTATGTATCCCCAACCAGGGGAACACGCAGTGGAGGAGACCATAGGAAACTGTAAAACCATTAGAAAAAATAACTCACGAAGAAACACGGCGGGAGAATTAAACAACAAATTTTCAAAGCTACTACACGACCTTTCCTTCTCCCGTAACATTTGCGAGGAAGCCACGCTGGTTTGTAAGCCTACAGCTGTAAAAACAGTCTTAACACGTTTGTTGCGATTGCCTAGCTGGTGCAAATCTTTACTTTGTACATACAGTCACTAGAAAGCTTTGAAAAAATTACAGAACCTAACCTGAGTGACCCACCGGTGGGTAGCATCGCAACAAACGTATTAATAACTCAAGATAGCGCGCTTTCTTACCTGTAGCGGAACTAGACGCGCAAAGCAGTAATACGTAATCTTCCCTACGTAAAATCTAAACTAAATTGTTCACGGAGCATGAGATGCGAAACTATCGATGAAGAATGCAACTTTTAGAAACTAAGCGTTTGTATTTCATGATCTCTCTATGATGAGACTAGGCTCGACGGGAACAGTTCGAAAACTAAGGTGTTAAACTATAAGACGCAGATTCAGTCGAATTTAAATTTTGAATTTTGAATTATAAGTTGATTAAGGCGTTCGCTGTGGCAAAACAAAATAGATAATGAGGAACATCAAAATTATATTCATCGTCTGGACATATTTGTCGAGAGAGGGATAGTTTCTTGGTGAAAAATATATGAATTCTTAATTTTCTGAAAACCCTTCGTAGTTTTTATTTACTATGAAATACCTCAGTCACGTACTTCGATAATTTTGGAAACATTCATTAGACGACTATAGTTGAAAAATATCTAAGTTATTAAATGCGTGGCGAATTATAGAGATCTGCAGTCCGCGTTTTTATATCATACCAATAAACAGCATTCAAATATTGTACCAACTATAAGAACGTAAAGGAATTCCATAAAGAAATCATCTGGTATTATCCGCATCGGAGAAATTGACTACTGTCGTTATAATAAACTAGAAAATGAGATCTTTGAATCGGTTTTTTCGAGGTACAATAAAAATGATGAAATTTTATAGTAACTTCATCTTAGAATCGTCACTGGAGCAGCAAAGAATGGGTTCTACCTCATTATGCAAATTATTTTGTTCTCAGCGAAATTACTCGCTACTGAACTAAGTTATAGATCCTCAAACCTACTGGCGAGTTACGACAGTCTTATAATACCTTCAGAGTTGATGATGCGTCGTGTATGCTTTCTAGAAGTCTCTAGACATCACACCTACCGTGAAATATTACAGAGCTGCGAGTGTCTACAGACAAGTCGGAAGAAGCCCTTCGACCGACCGAACGGATATGATGAGAAAGAAAATTGAAATTTCAATTGGGACGCCACGGATCCCTGGGAAATTCAATCTGTTGTCGTTGAAATTCTATACATTGAAACTAGGCAGTTGCATCATGGCTCTGATCTGCAACACCACGCTACATCGCCTCACTTCTGGCTCAAACGCATAAATACGGGCTCCATCCGGACATACCTTCAGCGCTGTGGCGGGTAATAGTAAAAATCAGACTGACTTAAATGTGTTTTTATACTTATGAAAGACATGTATAATAAATGTAAATGTAATCCTCTAAAATCCCTTAACACGTTGACTCCGAAGTGATACGTATGTGGACCACTTAGGTTAGCTTCTGTAATTTTTTCAGATCCTTCTAGTGACTGTGCGTACAAAGTGAAGATTTACACCGGCCAGACAATCGGAGGCAACGTGTTAAAGCCGTAAAGAACAACAGCATCGAAAACTACATATTAGAGTCCTATTGGGAGAAGCAGAAAAATTACCGATGAGGGTCACATTGGAAAATAACCCGATACTTGTATGTTCATATTTATAATGTGTATTTGCTTACACGAGTGCAAGGCTTGACGCAAAAACTAAGCTGTCTTCTTGTTACTGACGCGCATAATTTTGAAAGTAGTTGAAAAAACAAACATCAGATAAATACTATGTAAATTGGTTTCGAGTGTTTTAAGTTTTGGAAAAAAGTATACGATGTGGTAATGCTAAATTAGCTGCTGCACTTCTTGTATTTTATACCAGACTAAATAACGAACACAATGAAATCATATATTACTTCGAGAACTGTTCTGAGGAATACAAGCCTTTTATCAATGATAAAAATCTGCTCCCCGCTTCACTATACAACCACGGCTTTTGATTACTTTGTTTCTACATAAATCCGCCACGTTCAATTTGAATTTCAAGCATATTGTGCAGAGAAGAATTGTTAATCTTAGTTCTGTTTCCTGGATGCCGATGCATTGTAGGTGTCACACCACGCAGTTGTCATACACCAAGTATGCACAACACCTGCAGGCTGCTAGGAACAGGTGTGTGTGTACGAGATGACTTGGAACATACCAAGCACATGCCTCCTCTCCAGCCTACATACTGCGATTGTAAACACAGACTCAATTTAACTTACATTTAAACGTTGCATTCATCAAATTTTACCTCAACGCAGAGACTTTGAAAATAAACCATCTTACATGCATTGGTGGACTTTATTATTTCTTAGGTCGCTTAAGAAATGAGTCATAGAAGAAATCTTTTCTTTAAAAATCACCGAAAAACGTTAATCTGCACAACCTCAGTCGGAAAATTTCTCGGAAGAAGACGCTCTGGCACCTTGCAGCACTCGTAAAATTCATATTAGCGTTAATACTCAAGTGCAGAATGTTATTTACATTAATTTATCAACTAATCACATATAGGCGGAATTCAAGTGCACTGGAAAGTGACTTCATGCAATGATTAACTGTCGTATACAACCCAAAGCTCTCAAACCAAACGCTAACTAACAAAAGAATAGACTACATTTATTAATAAATCGCACCTAGAACACCAAATTTATTTGTTAAATCATATACGGGATTATAGGCAAAACGCATAGAAATTACTGAAGATGAGCCGTTTAGAATATATATAGACCTCATGACACCACTACAACACACATGTGTGAGTACGCTAGTGACTTTCACAACTAGAAAGCATGAGCGCGTGCCTTGATGCAGTGCAGAGGCCATTTCATTACTCACCTATTAATAAAAAACACGACAACACTAAAAGCTTGACCATTCTGTGGTAGGCGAGTCTCGTTGACCGAACGACTGCATCCATGCACACACACCCACACTACACCACCTCTGTAACACTACTGGCCAGTCTCAACCAGGCATGACCCTCACGCCGTCGCCATTTCTGATCCATTTCCCTCGTGTCCTAAAATACGGCGTGAACCTCCAACTTAATTACTTGGTAATCATATACACGAAATTAAATAAAATCCTGTGTGACAGAAAGTAGCATGAAAATGTAAATTACGACTCTTTTCAAAGTTTGACAAAAGAATAATTTCAATTTTCAACAACCACGAAGCTCAGGAAATACGATAGAAAAACCTGCACGAGCGGAAGTAACTAAAACTCAATCATTTCAATAACTAGTGAATAATAATTAAAATATACGGCATCGATGTACAAAAGAGTGCACTTTCATCCACAATGGTTAGTCACCCTTCAGTCTGTACGTGTTCCCTTCACAAGTGTTCTAGAGTCCTAAGTCTGTTTTAGAGAACTATGCGTTTGTTCTAGAGTTCTACATTAGTTCTATAGTTCTACGTTTGTTCCAGAGAGTTGTACGTTCGCTATGAAGAATTTCTACAGGAAGCGAAGATTTGACGAAACGATTGTTTTGCAAATTTGTATTTAGCTTCATTAATTTCAATGATATTCTATTGACATTTTAATTTACGTTTTTTATGCATAATTATCTAGGACTGATATTTTCTACGGATTATCACCTAGGGATAATATTTTCTAGTAAGTTATTATCTAGAACAAATATTTCCTGGGGTATCATCTAGGACTAACATTTTCTTGAGGGTAATCATCTAGGACTGCTATTTTCTTACAGGTTATTATCCAGGACAAATATTTCTCAGAGTTCCTTGTCTAGAATTAGACTATTTGGACATCGCTGTCTAGGCAAGATCTAACATTTATTTTTAATTATCCCTAGCACTTTTTTGTTTTCGTCGATCTCATTGCTACCTCTTTAAAATTGCTACCTCTTTTCAAGAGTATCTTGAGAACTCTTAGCAAAGCATGTAGGTAACGCGCATTACCTGGCGTACACCACGTTGTTGTCGTGCATCTTCTGGAGCTGAATGCTTGCTCAACCACCATGTCTTCTTCCTGTCCACAATAATACTGACTTCTGTTACTAGTACTTCAATCCAGCCACCGACTCAAGACTAAGAACATCTTTTTCCGATTTAGTTGGAATGAAAAAATTTCATTTTTAGTAAAGTGGGCTTAGTGAAATGTCTGCTTGTTGACAAGATGGTGGATATACAAAGTTCTACCCAAGATTTGTAGATCAGTAATCAGTACTAAAGTAGTCTTGTGGGTCAGTACTATCAGGAATGTTGTAGTCTTGTCACACAAAGTAACTGTGACTATTCATTACTACGGTCGAAATTATTTTGAAGAGTCCTCGCTAGTTCTCACCAGAAGCAATGCACTGCATTCATGCTGGAGGCGCATAAGGATACTCAAACAGTAACTTTTATCTTATTTTAAGGACCAATGATAAATATGAAGGATTATTTCACATTGAACTTGTGCATTTACGTAAAATGCACAGTGTTTCACATTCTCTACGCTCGGACTTTCAGACAAAATTGAAAATGAACAATGCGACTGCACATTTCGCTTCCACTCATTTATCTTTGTTTTTTTGTTTTTCGTGTCTCTTTCTCATCTTTCATCAAAATTCATTAGATTGTGTGAATCTGCACGCTAAGGGCGACTGTCCGCACTTCCTGATATCGGATATCAGAATGGAATTCTGCCGCACCTCTTGAACAGCTTCAAACAAAAGTTAATTCAACTTTCATTTCAGTCATTGTTCCACTACAAATACAAGTAATGACACGCTATATCATTTAAATTGTGGGGAAAAATATTCGAATTTAGAAATTATTTCAACACATAAAACTTTCAATAGACCCAAATTTAGCGTTTGTATGTTACCAAGTTCACCACTCAAACATAACTTGTAGTTATTATTGTTATTACTAACAGTAAGTGGGAACGTCATTCCTGTGGAGAAGCTTGCTGGACTTGACTAGATAACGAAAAGCAGAGGACAAGCAGCTGTGATGTACCCTTATAACAAGCAATGTTAGTTCCCGTTAGAACTCGATGGCTCGTAATCTTGAGCTTAACGTGCAATGTAATGGTGAGCTTAACGTGCAATGTAATCTTGAGCTTAACGTGCAATGTAATGGTGAGCTTAACGTGCAATGTAATCTTGAGCTTAACGTGCAATGTAATGTTGAGCTTAACGTGCAATAAACTCGATGGCTTGTACTGTTGAGCTTAACGAGCAATAAAACACTCAGACACAGCAAGTGGTGCGCTTTGACTGACCCTCTTCAGCCGTCATTATAACTCAGATTACCTTTGGTTGAGCGGAATTTAAATGAAATCGCACTGAAACGTCCAGCAATTTTCAATTTTAAATTAAATTAAATGTTTTAAAGAAAGGAATGTAAGACTCGAGTTAACCCATTCCTTTTACTGGACACCTTTCCATATAACTTATGTGACTTTAAAATCACATAAAATATTTGTATAGGGCTATAATGGGACGGCTGTATTCGAGTCCAAGCTCCATTGTGATTATTCTTGACTTCATACAACTCAGTTCTGAAGGTTGTGCGACTTGGAAACAATTAGAATTTTTTGAAAAACTCATAGTTTAATTCAGGCCATTACTGGATTAAGTCACTCTACTGCTAAGATTAAATGAAAAGTACATGACACTAGTAAAATAACAGAAATAAAACCTTGAATATTAAATCATACACAATGAAGAATTGGTGTAATCTGTGTGAATTTGAGTGATCACTGTCTGTGTGACTAACTACTGTCAGTGTGATTAACTACTGTCTGTGTGACTAATTACTGTCTGTGTGACTAACTACTGTCTGTGTGACTAACTACTGTCTGTGTGACTAACTACTGTCTGTGTGACTAACTACTGTCTGTGTGACTAACTACTGTCTGTGTGACTAATTACTGTCTGTGTGACTAATTACTGTCTGTGTGACTAATTACTGTCTGTGTAAACTGACTTTCATGATAAACTTCACAATATTATATTGGACAGTAGATCTATTTAGAGTCACTTGATCACGAATAAAGTTATTAACACTCACATGTTGACACGCTTGGCTACACAACAATGAACCTAACCCAGAGACTATGACGATGGAGCTCCGTCTCTACTCACCGCTTCATTATCAGTCAGCTATAAAATATTCTCCATTTTAAGTACAGATTATTCGTGTAAAGCAGCTCAGAGCCCAATCAATACTCGAGATAATTATCAATTATTTAAATGGATGTAATGCTCGCTTGATCTGCATTTAGCGAATAACTTGCATTCTCCCAGATCGCTAAAAAGCGTTCGTTTTTTCCGCTATTGATGGCATTCCCACTAATCAGGCTCCATGAAGCGTTAATAATGCCATATTCCTCACGTGTGTGTACCTGGCCAGTATTTCATGTTTTGTGAAGACCTTTTGTCCTGTGGGAGCTCACAAATATTAATGCATTTTAACATGGATTAAACAATTAATCAAATTTCTCATTTGTAATATTTCAATTGTTACTGCCAACAGCTACAAGAACTTTTTTACATGAGCCCACAGCATAAAATATAATCATAGAACAATCATAGCTCAG
Organism: Trinorchestia longiramus; assembly: GCA_006783055.1. Lineage (NCBI taxonomy): Eukaryota > Metazoa > Arthropoda > Malacostraca > Amphipoda > Talitridae > Trinorchestia > Trinorchestia longiramus. The sequence continues at coordinate 190,334 of VCRD01000623.1, read as the reverse complement.
ACAGCACTAATGCATGAATTTCGAACCATCATACGCGTTAGACTACGGCTGCTAGAATATTTTTACTAATTGAATTTTTTAACTGCATTTCAAAGACGGCTCAAGAAACTCAGCAGCTTAGTTCAGTCTCTCACTATACTTTTTTACCCAACGAAATCAACGGCTGCATTGAATTCTCTTTTTTTGTGTCCACAGTAAGAAGTGTAAGTTGATGTACGAGTTTTTAGAATAGAGTGTAAAGTTTAAGCTGTCTCCTATCGGTCGTATATAACATTTATGTTATTAATTGCTTTTCATGGTGTTTGATAAAACAAACTGTTAGTGGTATATAACTTTAATGTTTTTAATTATGTTTTACCGTCCTTGTCGATGAAACAAACTATCGGGGTTCAACAACTTTAGTGTTTTTAATGATGTTTTCCATGCATCGTTGAAAAAATAAACCATCGGTGGTATATAACTTTAATGCTTTTAATTATGTTTTTCAGTCGTAGTTAAAGAAACAAGCAAACTAGCGGGCCTCACTCAGAGCAACAGAGCGCAACTCATATAAAAGACTCGCATCAAATTAACACAATCAAACATTTTAGCTGTCAAATTTTCGCAACAGAATATTTAAGAAGATACAAAACTATTAAAACTTTTTGTAACTAAGAAGTTTTATGGTTTTCACAGTAAAAAATATTGTCATTGCTGCTTGAAAAATATGTTATTGAGCCAAGTTTAATCCAAGAGCAACAAAAAATGAAAAGAACAAACATAACTTCTCCTGTTGGAAGGAAAACCATGATATATTTATCGAGAGTGATAACAAATATAGTTTGCTATGCACGGGATGCTTCAGCGTATGATAACGGACAGGAAAATTGTACTATCTTGAAACATCATTGTTTTTTCAATAGATATCGTTAGGATGTAGTGGAAGTTTAGAATGAAGCCAAAAAAGCAACTGTTTATTGCAGGCCCTATCTCTTCTAATACAATAATCTAGTAACAACACGTGCATCATTCGCAAGTAGAATACGAACCAACAGAAAAACTTCCAAAAACTCCAGGCCTCAAACTGCAGAGCTGACTGACTGAGTTTCGTTGAAATCCGTGTTAGAGAAGGGCGATATTTCGGCGCGGCGAGATGGACTGCCCGATTGACAGCCTCTCCGTCTCGTTGTTGTAAATTTCAATGGTTGGGGAGGCGAAAATGTACCCAGGGTCTCAAGACGCACATCTCCGAGACTCGATCTTGGTAATCTGTTTGCCGAATTCCAGCACCTGAGACCACGCACATGGTTTCTCTTGACCCCTCTAGATTGCAGAGGAAAGAATTGAGTTCATCGTGCAAGTTTACTAATTAATTAAATCCACACCATTTGATCTTGCACTGAATTTGAGTTGTAAGATACGACTTTTATTTAGTAAGAATATACTGAATGAGAATTTTTTTTTCATATTGTTGTTTTTAGATGAGACTGTTGCACTGCTACATTCCAACCTGGCTAACGATACTTAGTTTTGAATAACGATGTTACCACAATCAAAATAACACTTGACAACGCAGCTTCGTTTGATCATTGCTTCATTCACGGAACGAAAAGAGTAATTTTAGCCCCTTGTTTCCACACTTAAATAAAGTAATGCTGTCTGTAAATAGAAGTCTGTATCGAACAATTTATCGACTCCTAGCCTACTGACTTTTTAACCCTGCCTTTAGTTACTATTTATTACCTACTGCATCTAGAAAAAAGAGGTATTGAGAAACCCCGTCAGTGAATACAAGAATGTAAGTCTGTTACTCAGACATTGTGTCACTGCCAGGGCTCACATTCACTGCAAATTTATCTCATACAATTATGCAGAAACAGGGAGCACTCCAACAACCCTATGATCAGTGCTTAAAAAATGGTAAAATGTTTATTAAATCTAAATCGAATATATAGAATAGAATAGAATAGAATTAGGCTATAGGAACGAACCTTCTGGCCCATTCTTGGGTCGGATAATTACTTCGATAATTATTCGGTTGTTTTACCCAAGTCCCATGCCGTATTTCTAGCCGCGTCAACCATGTCGGCAGCGGGATCTTATATATAGCTTAGAAGAGTAAATTATTTGGAAACGTAACTGCATTAGATCCATTCGTACGCTATGCAAGACATTACATGACTCTAGAACTAACATTTGTAAATATTGTACTACATTTAACATCTTAGCTTGAATTTATTAAGATGCAATATCATATGGAAAGGAAAAATAAGTAAATAGCACTTTTGCACCATGCGCTGCATCTAAAGAATGATGTCCTTGAGCATTAACTTCCAATTAAGATTTTTGAGTAAATAGTTTTGGAAATTTAATTTGGCCTCTAATGGAAATCTAAGATTCTTCCTTATGATTGTAACTTTTTGACGTTGGTGTCACTAACGCTAAGTTAGCTAGGATGAACGTACGTTTTGAACTATGGGTCTCTCATCTCTAGTTCGTCTTTCAGTAAACAGCAAACAGCTACAGCACTGAAATAACAGTAACACTTGTGCAATGATAACATTATTTCTTTGTCATCGATTGGAGTTCAGGAAACATTATCATTTTCAATTCTTTCATCCAGAGAGAACTTAGAGATCTACTATCGGAATGAGCAACGGGAAAAGTAAAAATTTGATTGCACCAACCTGACAACATTCGCATTATTTTTTACATTTTTACAACTGTCATTATTATAACATGAATGTTAAAATTGTCATAATTCTGTGACATCACATACTAGCGTTACCTCAGGAAATCTTAACTCTAGAGTACGTAAACATCAACGTTGATGTGGTCACAATACTAGTGTTCGTCCTATTGCTGCTTCTTGACTCGCATAACTGTACTTCTTAGATATTTGTAATATTTTTATATCAGAGATTGCATGATCATCAAGATACTCCTGATGTAAGTATCATATTTGGAATAGCAAAAAAAGATTCATCGTCAATTCTACATTCTTGTGAATTATTTTCTGATCGATCTTATTCATCTAGCAAATCTAGTTTCATACTTAGATTCTTTCGCTTTTCAATTCTTCTGAATCCAAATAAATTAATTCGATTTCGGTTCCTCTCTAGAAACTTGCCCTTCTTTCATCTTCAATTTTAATCAATTTACAAAACACATAAAAATATTAGCATTCCAATCAATAATTGATCCAATATTCCAATTATTCGCATGTCAAAATCTTTAGAGCTTTACGAATACCGATCAAAATTCCAAATAATTCATAAACAGTTTTCTTAATTTAACACTCGTTCTGTAAAATTAACTAAGTCTGAGAAAAAAGTAGAAAAGTTTGCATAACTTTTAATAGCTAAATAAAAACTATTGACTGCCCATGGAAATTCCCATCAAGTTTTTAAGCGGCATACAGAGAACGTCGCTTGGGTTTCATTATCGGATAATAAATTGGCTGGTGGCCGCGGCCCACCCAGGCCCAGCTCTAGTTTAACCTCATTAGCGAGAACTTGGCTGGGCCGACGTCAAGGGGAATAAGAAATCGATATCTAATTGACGGTGTCTCCGAGAAACTTTGAAGTTCGTCTCAAACTTCGCTTCGCATCCAAAAAAACATCCCCGATATTTGGCAGCCAATTGGGCTTGCTCAAAAACTGGACCGGAAGACTTCGTGGCTCAAAAACAGATTCACTGAAGCTGGGTTCCGCCACTGCACTCGTATAAGTTTTGTGGCAGACGGTAGAGTCGCAGATGGGCGTAAAAATGGTTTCATTCACCAGAAAATAAACGGTGTTTGTGCACTGAAACATTAAAAGTCTCATAAAAACCCAGTGTTTGATTTTTCTATATATACGAGTATACAGTAACTCAGAACAACTGATTAGTATTATTGTTATATGAGAATTTTTTATTATCATATATTCCACTGGGAATATATGATAATAAAACTGGATCCATAGAGTGGAAGCTTGCGATTTTACAAAAAAACACTCGTACGTATTATGCCCACATCAGCGTAAACGTGGAGATAAATGGTAGCATTTAAATACTTTTTCTGAATAGAAAAACACATTCTGAATGGGAAATTTGTGTTACTTAATCTGCGCATGAAAGTGAAATTGATATATCATTATGTACATATGGGTGTATGAACATTTATGTTAATTTCAAGAAATGAAAATTTCGGGACATAACTTGGAAAGTAAATAATACAAAACACATGGTAAGTCAGAGAAAAGTTTCTTAATGATATATTATCAATTCCACTATATAATAATACACAGTTTGTTGCTTGCTTGCTTGGTCTGTCTCTCTATCACGCTCTTAAGGATTTAGATAGGAGGAAATTCGGTAGGTATACGTGTATTGTATTGTGAATATCAACGGCACATTTTTCAATGTGGAAATTCCTTCGGAAAGCTCACATCCACTGGCAAATCAAACGAAAAAAAATAAAAACACGTGAATTTTCACGTGTGCATCTACTAGTATTTAATAATTAGACAGTTCCCGTTTCCACGGTTTAGATTTAACTAATTTGAAATTATTATAAAGACGAATGTATTGAAGATTCACGACGAATTATTGTGCTTTAATTGTATGAATCTATGCAGAACTTCCAGTCTGTATCTAATCTACCGATCATGTGGCCTAGACAGTACCCGTGGAAATTCCATCATTTAAAAGTAATGAAATTAAAGATATATATATATTAAAATATAATTTTCAGTTTTACCCGTGGTACTATCAGAATCTGAATATTTTTCATGACTACACACAAAACTTCCATTTTCTATTTTATTTACCGATAACATGGCCGTGTAGAAGAAGAAAACTAATAACGGACAAAATCGAGTATTTATTAGTGTTCCGATGCCTTTGGTATCCACAATACAATGCTTGTAATACATGCATACTCGTTCTGATTTCGGTACAATAATTTTTCTTCAGTAAATAGATAGGAAGTAATGGGACGGACACAGAGAGAGAGAGAGAGAGAGAAAGAGAGAGAGAGAGAGAGAGAGAGAGAAGAGGGGTGAAGATACATTGTCTATTATAATAGACAATGTATCTTCACCCCTCTTCTCTCTCTCTTTGCATAGATAATTATCTATGCAAGTAGATCATTGGAATGTCTTCTCATGTAGATTGTGCGTTTACCGTTGCACGTTATCATGGAACAATTACCCTGGTAAAGTGATTTCCTGTTTAACACAATAAATCGCAACGCGTATAAAATTTACTCAAATCATAATTGAGAGAACTCAAGTAACCAAGTACCCAAAACTCATGCATGTTAATAAATCCCAATGGCACACACGATCCAACACGTCAGTGTTAGTAAACATTTATGGCTTCACATGGAAGATTTAAGAAATTTACAACAATTATTTGTTCGATCTCTATTCTTTTCCTATAGATGGAAATATTTTTTATGCAATCATCGAGCATTCTATAGAAATAAAATAGAATGTGTTGGAATTTGAAGTACCTTATCAACACTTTACAGAATTGGCTAGCTGAAAATGTTTACCACGTAATTAACTTGAGAATTTTTTCTAAAATTAAGATCTGCCTACACGCTTGTTTGAGGTAAACATACCCCCGTGTTGGACTCACCGCTTTGAGGCGTAGGTTGTAGCAAGCCTGTGTACGAAATATCTGCCATCTCAGCCAAACGTAGAGTCAAGTTTTAAAAGGGCGATAAATTCAGCGTAGTCAGATGTCCGTAAGTACGAGTTTAACGTTCGCTCTACAGGGGGAGCTGAACGGAGGGAGGAGGAGGAGTACGAGAGACCTGATAAAATAAGACCAAAAGAAGCTCCCGCCAACAAGCTACGGTCTGGATGACAAAACAAAAATTCTGGCGCTCGCGTGCAACTTTTGAATGTCAACAGATCATGTTGACTGCTGCCAGATGCGGGCTCATTTTTCCAGCAGTCTGTAGGTAGAAGGCCTTCTTTACATTTTTAGTATGAAACCTTTTGTTTACAATATCGGATTGCACTGAGGAAATCTTATCTTCAGGTAATGCTTTGCTTGATGTGGAAATGAATAAACCCAACGGTGGTAGAGGAAACCTAAATGAAAAAACGAGCGTACGCAATATTTTCATTTTCAAAGAATAAAAAGCTAAAAAAATAGACTTACCGAGAGCCTTGACTGAACTATAAGATTTGTCCGGATGAGACAGTAAATTTTGATTTACAACTCAATTATTGCGCTATCTATGAATTCAGAGACCATTAAACAAAAGTCAATCATATCCTTAACACGTGATTTCTAAGACAAGCTGGGAGGTTTTTGAATTGTTTTCATACAATGACAGTTGTTCTTATATAATGCCAATTGTTCAAGACACGCACACAAGGAGTAGAACTGAGTGATTCTACTCTGATCCCATTGATTCAAACGAAGGTATTTTATCGAAATTTGAATTTCATTTAGGTAATTTTATTCTCAGAGAATACATGTACAATGAAACCATGAAAATACTTCCACAGATTGCAAATTTTCATATAATAAAAAGTTACTCCATTAGAATTTTGAGCTCTGTACCTGAAGAAGAGAAGGTGACGCAGGAGCAATTTCCAGCTTGCTGAACTCGGTGTAGGCAGTCGTGGTCCCAGCGCTGGGTGTTGCAAGGTGCAGTAAAAGCTAATGTAGACATGTTTACGGGCTATAAGCGTAGTGCAAGCAAACATGCTAAAAGACGCGCCATCCATTAAATAATCGAGTCCTGGAACACGCTCCAGTGCTGTCCTGACCTCTCGTATAACACACAGAAATAAGGCGAGCTCATGCATGGCATTAGAGCCTCTCGCCTCGTCCGTCTTGTCTTCGTTACCGCAAAGTCTACGTACTGCTTTGTTATTCCTCAAATTTGACGTTCTCTTACAAACTAAAATTTTTTTTCATTTGCGCTGTAAAAACATTGTCGAGCACCACACATGTTCTCTCAAAGATAGTATTTCATTGAAACCCATACATGACACCTCGTTGCCCTTCGTAGATGTTGATTATCGTTGAGTAAGGGTTTTCCAATGCACTCCGTTTGGAATGTTTTTCGCACATCTAAGATGAAGTTTGCAACTGTCTGTGCGCTGCAGTTCATTTGTGAAGTTGTGTAATACTCAACTGAAGGGTGGACAGCACTAGTCGACTACTTGCATTTTTTCCCGTGGTAAATATAATATATTTTCCACGGGAAAAAATGCAAGTAGTCCACTCCCGTGCTGTCGCTAACACAGCGCTGACAGAGGCGATTACGATCCAGTAGTTTACTATATGAAGGGTGGACAGCACTAGTGGACAACTTGCATTTTTTCCCGTGGCAAAAAATGCAAGTAGTCCACTAGTGCTGTCCACCCTTCAATTCATGGGGTGGTGAGAACTACAACGCTGATGTTCGTGAACACGACGACATAGCCTGTTTCTGTGTTATCAATTCACTTCCCTATTTAGTTTCGTCTTATCTAATCATCAGAAGTTTGAGTCTTACAGATAAAGAGGTAACACATGAGAAGAGATTGTTTCCACTTTTCTTAACAATGTGTCGCTTTATCGCAACTCTTGAGGAGATGCGTGAGTTATGCGGACACTGATTGCAGGAGCCTCTCTCAAGTTTTGGGGCTGGAGAATTTTGGTGGATAGCGACGGTGCTGTACGGATGCATTCTGGTTCTTGTGGTCAGAAATACTAAAATTGTGTATTCGTTTTTAGCCATCATTTGAGGGATGGTCTGTGGTTACTGCAAGTCACTCTGAAGGAATAGTTGAGCGCAAAAATCAAAATCTACGTCGTTTGCAACTCCTAAAATTTGTCGGAAACCAACAACTCACGTCAACGATTGTTATTTCAACCAAGTTGAAGTATCTATACACAAAAAGCCCAATTAAAAGCAAAAGTTTTACAATCCAAGCATTGTATCTCAATTTCTCAGTTCCACACTTGGAGAAGAGTTACCAATCTCAGTTTATAGAACATTGCAGTCTACATCCGATGTTGATATGTCGGACCACGATGATGAATGGCGCAGAAAACGTAGGAGGCTTGCAACACGAGCCTCATTTTCCAAACTAACAAGAGCTTGAAAATCTAGGAGGGACTTAAAACTTATTAATTTCAACATCACCAGCTTGGTCGACGGGTGAGCGAGTCTGCTTGCGAGCGGAAAGACCCGGGTTCGAATCCCGCTGCCGACATAGTTGACGCGGCTAGAAATACGGCATGGGACTTGGGTAAACAACCGAATAATTATCGAAGTAATTATCCGACCCAAGAATGGGCCAGAAGGTTCGTTCCTATAGCCTCATTCTATTCTATTCTATTCTATTCTAACAGGCGCTGAGTTACCTGAATCAAGCCTGAGGTAATGAGGTATGTTGGTCACATGGGGAAATTTCGAATTAACTAGTGCAATATGAAGGTTTTGCAAGTCTGTACTCTATGTCTCAGTCTCAGTGTGTCTACTCAGATATAAGACGTTAGTTTGAAGAAATAGGCATAGAGCATCAGTCTAATCAATACTTCACAACGGCATTGAATATCCGTTTATCCTGTTAGTCCCTCTGTTCAGTTTAACGAAGACAAAAGAAATGAATAATTCTTGATTGAGAAGATCAGATATGATGCTTACAGGTGGGGCGTATGTTGTAACTTCAAGATATTGGGACTACAACTAGGGCTGCAAGGCGGATACGCTAACCATTCATGTTTTCTTGCTTATAAGAGAGTTGTGACAGAGAGAACCAGAGCCAAAAGCATGAATGGCCAGAGAGATTGGCTCTTCAGCCTAATACTCAGAATATTATGTACAGTTCTGTGTCTAGTAAGGAGATTCTGCTCCCCTACTTCACTTTAAACTTAGTATCATTAAGCAATTTGTGACTGCGGTCGATCCAAATAATGACATCGATGCCGAAATACGTGGGATGTTCCCCAAGGTTTCAGAGGTAAAAGGAGTTGCTGGTGTGTTCGTTGGATCTTGAGTTAAAAGAATGATGTCCTCAAGATCACTAGGAAAGAAAATGACATTTCTTGAAAATCAGGCATGAAGAACTTCTGAAAATGTTGTCAACAGTTTTTTTAGGGAACAAGGTTTAGAATTATAAAGATTCAATTTCTGAACTGGTACGACAGCATAGGATCCAAAAATTCACCCAAACTGCATTTTTTTACATTCCCACTTAGAGTTTTTTCAAGCAATTCTTAGAATTGGGCAGAAGAGCACGGAGAGCAGTTACATCAGGATGTACAGCTGATTGAAAATGATTATCAGGGATAGTAGGATTGGTTAATGAAGGGAAATTATGCATGGGACCTGATTCGAGAAGTTGGAAGATGTCACAAAAGACAAACGCTATCCCATGTTCAGTTCTTAGTTATCTATACGTCACAGCCTGTGTATTGAACATGTGACTATCACCCACACATGAATTTATGCTCGCTAACTTTGTAATAGTATCGAGTACTAGACTCTGTTTCTCAGTTTAGTCACCAGTTAATATGGGAAATATGCTCCTGTAATTTTTACTATAAATGGTGAGACTATTGAAAAATTTATGTCATTTTTGCAGTTGGCACACCAAATTTTATACAGGAACACTTGAATTTTAAACTAACAAAAACTTCTATAAAATTTTTGCCAGGTGTAAAAAACTAAAGGTACATGTTTTTTCCCCGAGTCCAAAACGATATTTAAGGTAAACAAAGATAAGATGAAAATGCTCAAAAGGGATGTAACTTTTTTTCTCCGCACGCAATTCCATTAGCGCTTTAATGCTTTCAGCATGTGGTGAAGTGGCGTGTCAGTGAATTACTGGTCTAAATTACATTCGTGTTCATCTATCTAACCGGAAATTTTCCACTCGATTCAACCCCGGATTCCGTAGCTTTTGATCTTCTATAACCATTTAGTAATGATATTGCATTCCATGTGATATGCATGAGCATTAGTTATATATTCCACACAATTTAATTCTCCTTAATATTTTATATCAATTTTTCAAACTAAAATCTATGTTTTGCATCCAACTATGTCGTACGAACAAGTCTACATATTAGTCACATGTAAAAATTTTCTTGAGTGCCATTTCGCAAACATATCACATAAGAAACAAAACAATGTGCAAACGAATGTTTTTCTTTTGCAAAGTTGACCGGTTCAAAGCAATAATTTTCTGCGGGGCAAAACAAATAAATTCTTTAGCTAACTTAATCCATTCCGCCCTAATATCTCTCTATCTTGCAATGGACCTGAAATAAAATTTTTATTCACTATTCTACACTTACTCTATAGAACCTACGAGGTTCAATCTTACGAGGAAGAAAAACTGTCACTCTGAGGGGCAAAGATTTGTTTTAAATGCGGTTCACATCAAACTTTACAGGAAGAGCAAAAACTTAGCATCGCCATTTCATGCAATATATATATATATATATATATATATATATATATATATATATATATATATATATATATATATATTTATATTTATATATTAATATATATATATATAAACCCAACTGTACAGAGGTACTACAGTAGAACCTCGGTTAATGAACAGCTTGGATAACGAACAAATCGGTTAACGACCAACAGTTTCGCTAAAAATTTGTCCCAGATAACGAATAAATTTCCGGATAACGAACAGCAAGACAAAGAACCCAAGCGACATCTTAATCTCAGTTGCGCTGGAGACGTTGTTGCGGTTTTACGTTGCCTGTTTTTATCGTATTACATCCGTGTTTTCGTGTTATTTTAGTGCTTCATTTGCATAATATAGCCCTCACACATGTCTTCAATGGGTAAAAGCAAGAGAAGTAGTGTGACGAAAAAGCAAAGGCCAACACTGGAAATAAAGATAGAAATTATTTCTAAGCATGAAAATGGTGTGCGTGTATTGTGTCTCGCGACGGAATACAACATGTCCAAGTCAAAAGTAAGGAATGAGTCAAAGGAGCTAGTGTTACTGAAGGAGTGAGTTCTTGAACTAAGCAAAGGCCTCAGGTAATTGAAGAAGTAGAAAAGTTTCTTCTTGTGTATATACGCCAGCATCAGTAAAGCTAAAACATACCTAAAGGTTATATGTTATTGATAGTAATGAATCAACTGGGAATGAGAACCAATTATTCCTATTTCCATTGTTTTTATTCAAAAAATTGATTCGAGTAACGAACGTTTCAGTTGACAACCAGCTTTCACGAACGGATTGTGGTCATCAACCAAGGTACTACTGTATTTGAATGAGAGCTAATTAATACTAATATGAAATTTTCGCAGCCGGATGCTTATTATCTCATGACCATAACATTTTACCTTTAGGGATAGGCAATTAAAGCAAGTTAAGCTGTTGAGCTATTATGCTGAACTGATATAACATCTGTTATGAATTACCATGATCAGTCGCAATTACCTTTGGCCGTCGAGCGCTCACAATTAATTGAGAACAGGAGTACGACAGTTATGTACCAGTGCAAACAGCGTCTATCAAACGATGTTATTGATTCAACTTGATTAATCATGTTTCTTAATTGAAAATAATCTTATAGGGATTGTGTGATTTAAAAAGTATTACGTTATCGCTAGCCAATATGAAAGCTATTCGCACTTCATGAACATTTATCTTACTAGTAAAAATGTGATTGCCATCTGGTTATAATTTTATTATTAGGTGATATTACACAATACCGCTTTGTAACGGAAGATATTGCTAAGAAGATATTAAAAAAATTCTTCATAAAAACCCCTATCCTTTTATTTTCTACAAATTGAATGGCATCGATGTTTCTAATGATTGACAGACATGTGAGCTGAATGCCTTTGAGCTCTGAAGTAGTCAAATAAATCAATGCTGATGAAAGTTTTACTATAACTCCTGCTGCATATCCGAACATTTCAAACAAATTGATTTACTGGCTTCCATCTAGCACAGTTTACTACTCTCCATTATGCAACCGAGTATTGTTATTTATACACCGTGAAATCTGCTACAAGTGATAGTTTTGAAGATAGTATGGAGAAACAGTAATGATCTTAAGTTGGTTCTCATGAATTGCACAAACACAGGTAATTTTAAATAATTCTGAACAAATTTATTGACGTTTAAATTACTTTTGTTAGTGACCATAATGAATGGAGATAGCGAGAAGGTGCTTGAGTAATAAGGCGTTATGAGGCGACTAGTTGTAGGGCTTCACCTCATGACGTGACCGGTCAACCGCAGCTTCACCATCCGGGTCTTTCAACCGACGAGACCAAGACATAATGTATGTATGTACAGAGAATAGAATATGGCATTAGGAACAAGCCGTTTGGTCCATTCATGGGCTGTTAGCCTGCTACCCAAGTCCCATACCGTTACATGTGACAAGGACCGCCGCGACAGGCTGCAGTTAAGATAGTATCCGACTAGTCTTCAACCATTCTGTTGTACTTGAAAAAAGAAAGACAGAAATATGTTATCATTCCTTTTATTGTCTCGAAGCGCGCGTACAATATATAATTTCTTACCTTAGAATAAAACTATTTTGCTGAATAGAGCTTGTCACGATGGAAAGCAGACTATAAACAAAAGAACTCTCAGTGTGCGCCTCTGTCCACAACGACTTAATTTACCAGAGAGTGCGTCAACAACGCTAGAAAACCCAAAACTAGAATTAAAAAACTGTTGTACTCGAAAACAAAAGATATTATTACAGTTGTGATTTATGTATGAAGTTGGCACTGTATCATTTGGACTTATTCTTGTTTTAAATTAGCATGCATTCCTTTCAAATGCTGAGAGATAAGAGTACCATTGGTGCTGAAGATACAAGACTTCATACAACACTGTGGTTTTTATGACATCTTGGTTTAAAACGGTTTATATACTCAAACAATTTATTAATAGGTAATAAAATTATTTACGAGCTGTGTAAACCTCGTACGCAAAAGAATCAGGTTTTGGGAGATGCTGTGCCCTCCTGTGTTGAGCAATCGAATGACAGAGAGACAAATGTGGCACAAAAGTACAAATGTGGCACAAAAGTACAAATGTGGCACAAAGTACATACGAGGTGCTGTACATGTTCATGAAAAATATTTAGATTCTGATAATACCACGGGTAAAACTGGAAAATTTATTGTTTGTCATAGATCTTAAATTTTATCACTTTTAAACCAAGAAATTTTAACGGGCACTATCTGGGCCATGTTATCGGCAGATAAGATATAGAAAGGCGTTCTTTACATATTAACCCATTAGAGCCAGAATTAATTCTAATCTAAATTTATATTAGTTGTGTTATAAATTAGGTTAAAGAAACATCAGAGAACGGTAATAAAACTTTATTTTCCTTCAAAAAACATTTATATAGTGAAATAAACAGAAAAAATGTATGTTGCAAGTATGCAACGCTAGGCGCTTGAACATAGATTATTATTGCGTTGCATATATGCAACGTTAGGTTATAATGGGTTAATGAAAAATTTTCATTTAAAACACAATAATTCGTTTAAATTCTTCAATACATTTATCTTTATGGTAATTTTAAATTAGCAAAATCTAAATCGTGAAAATTTCGTGGAAACTGTCTGGTATATTTATAAACACACCATGATTTTCGTTACATGGTATAAATTTTTATGAAGTGTATGCGAGATGGACGCGTTAATCTCATGTTTCAAGGGCTAAAAGCTGAAAGTATCTCATTGGAACGTTTCTGTAAACTAAGAAAGATACTTCCTATGCTTATGAAATTACTCTTGAAATTGGATTCTCGTACAAAGGGCAAAACAAGCAGAAACAGGCCCTAATTTTGCAAGCATGAGAAACAAGCGTCCTATTGGATAACAAGATTTTCTCGTTAAATTTAAACTCACCGACACAGTAATGTCGCTGCCACTTACGCAGGATACCAACACCAACTTAATTCGTTCGCAAAACATTGATGTCAACGCACAAATTGTCCTTCAACGATGGGTAGCCTCTGCCAAGCATCAAGGTGTTCGTGACTTGAATAAAATTTTCCAATATCGAAAAAGAGGCGAAATTCAAGTGCCGACATTGGGTCACATAGATCAAGCAATCAAATCGGAGAGACGCGTAGAAATTTCCATGAATTTCGCATCCTTCTTGAGTTATTGCAATTCTTAGACGTAATGTTCAGTCATAAGAAATATTGAGTGGCCTCGTATTTTATTGCTACACATAAGTGAAATTCGTCCTGAGAAGAAACTCTAGGAAACTTTTAGGTTGGCTCGAGAGAAAGGGATGTAGCAGTGTATTTGCATTCTTTTGTGAGGACATTTGCATGAGAAATGCTCGAGTGACAGTTCCTCCAAAGTTCTTGCAAAGCTCCCAGTAGAAGATTCGTACAACGAGTGCGTTTTAGCGCTTCCTGTCAACAAATACAACAAGCACTCAGCACACACAGAGTGCCTTAATTTTCAACAGTTATGGCGAGTGAGAAAAAAATCTTAAATTATGACGATAAAGTTATTTCAGAGGCTTTTTCGACGACTCTTCGTTTCTGCACTCTTGTAGATCAACTCTTTTTCCATAAAAAGAAATGTACATGAAACTTTAAGGCAAGTAAGTTTATGAATCTAAATTGAGGAATGAATTTTTACACTATAAGCAAATTTAGCCGATAAAATGTATTCTAATTACCTTCTTTATTTTCTCTTCTAAAGCGCATCTACCACAGCTCAGAGAACAAACGTGAAGACCGTAGTTGGCTAAGTTAAGCCCTCTTTCAACTTCCCTTAGTAATTCTTTACTATTTCTATGGAGTTACTTCGTCATACAAAAGTTCCGTTCGACACAGGATGATATTTGTACCATGTATATTATCTGCTGTAATAGTCACAAAGCACTAAGTACCTTCAACTTTTTCCATAATGGATGACTCATAGTCCTCCCCAATTGTTTTGGCAAATCCCATAAAATTCCTCGTAAAAATGAATATCTTCATCACCTCGTCTATTCATGTTGCTTTGTAAGCTGTATAAGAAAATTTGTCTCTCGGAAGCCTTCTAAATATTACTATAAGATTACACTTTTTTGGTATTGTAAAGAATTGCCAACTGTAAGGCAATATCACGTCGCACTTTCTACAGAGCAGTTGTGATGTTCAAAGCAGGTCTTATTTTCCCGATGTTCAAAACAGCGATGCACAATGCAATAACTGTGACAGATGGAAACACGTCACTCTCTCCAAAAAAGAATATATGTCAATAAATCCCGGCTGATTCCTACATTTTGCAAGCATAACAATAACAAAATCAAAGGTTTTTTGCCCAAGATTCTTATTATATAGAAGAATATATCAATAGCGCGTTAGGGGTAAGGCATGTTTTGACAAGTAAAAACCACGTCGTTTGAAAGGAGCACTTAATATTACATAAAAAACTATTTCAGTAATCCCCAGACCCACTACGGAAACAAAATTTAGTCAGCCTTTAAATTTTCTCAAAAATTAATTAAATCCGCAGGGCCACATTTTATCAATAGTTGGTTTTCATAAAGCTCAGTACTAAGCTAGCTACGATTGGCATCAAGCGTGGAACTTACCCAAACTGCGTTAGAACAAAGCTAAATCTGAAAACTTCGATCTGAAAACTTAATAGACCATACGAGTATAATGAGCGTCCATCATGATCGTTTCTGACCAAAATCCAGGACCGAGTTTTCGAATGAAGTCTTATATCGAATTCCTGAAATTCGTTCCTTGAACGTTTTGCGTGGAAATCGTTCTTGGACTTGATCTCAAAACTCGGTCCACGATTTTGGTAGTTACTTAGACACGCTAGCACTGTCTGGGCCCTGAGCTGGAAAGGCGCACCGTCCTGGACAGCAGAGTAGACTAAGCTGACGGCAGATCCAGCTTCTGCGCTCAAATCTTGACGCGCCAAAATCTTGCGTTTTCACATTAAGAAGAAATATTCTGATGTTGTAGAGTTTGGACATGGATGCTAAAGCGAGCAAAGCTACGGTACTAAATTTTATTGATACACGTTAGTGAAGGAAAGCCAAGTGCGAAATGAGAGTTAAGTCGACCCGCCATTTTTTTTCTTAATTTTTTCATAAAGTGAACATAACTCATCACCGTACTTATAATTCTGACCTTTATTTGGCTTTAAGTTAATTCAGTGTGTACATTAAGTTGTGAAGCTAACATATATGTTATTTCCTTCTTCCTTTAAAAATTAAATAATAGAAAAAATATTCCTACAGCGCGATTTTTGTCTTTATGCAACCCCCACTGAAAGAAAAACTTTTAACGCACTCTTTGATGCCGATGTAAACCTGATTCATGTCTCTGAATTCCCAAGAAATATGTAACAATCCGTCATTATTTTGATTATTATCATTTATTACACATCGAATAAAATAGAATATGGCAACAGGAACGAACTGATTGTATAATACATCCAGAGTTTACAGAGACATTAATTTGTTCAATTCAATGTAAACTCTGGATGAAAGTTTTAGCTTTTCTGAAAATATGTCATAGGACATTTTCTGAATTTAATCGTTATTTTAACGTTGGGTTGTTAAGTGTGGTAAAAGTGCCACATGTCGCTATCATGCAAAGCCCTGGCTGAGTTGTTGCTCTCTCATGACGCGTTAACTTATTCGGTTCAATTTAAACAATTTACACAAAACAACACAATATTGATTATTTCTACGAAATTTTATAGCTGTCAGTGCCTTTAAAAACTATAAATTTTTGATTGAGATCAATCGTATCAATTTTCAGTCAAAGCTAAAAAATTAAATTTCAGATGCTCATTTATTTGTTGTGTGTTGGTCTGCTAGTGTTAGCTCTTCTGAAAGTGTGTATGTCAAAGGACATTTTCTCAATTTCATCGTTATTTTAACCTTCATCGTCAGAGTTTTTTTTTGTTATCATTCTTTTCTCAACAGTGATTATATGATTCCAAGCCCTTTTCTATTTTTTATGTCTTTTTCCATTTAAACAGGAAAAAATACTAGCTGTAAGGATCAAAGTAAGGGACAATCGAAAGTGTAGTCACTTATATTAACACAATAAAACTCAAAAGTAAATACTCTTCCTCAAGACTATATGAAAAAGAGATGGGCATCGGTTCTAACGAGTATGGATTATAAAAACTGCATCGTCTTTCAAGACTTTTATTTTAATTCATATACTGTCAGTTCAAGCTGACTTTGATCAGTTTATATCGTATCAAAAGAACTATATAATTACCTAGCTACATCAGGCTTATCTTGTACACTTCAAAGAGGTATATCGTGCTCTCAACCTCATGTTACAGTTAGAAATACTTTCTGAGCATTTCGGCATCTCATCTTTCTTGATGGTGTCTGCAGCGCAGATGCAGGTGCTTCCTCTCATTGCAAATGAGCAACTCCTGAAAATGGTGGGATAGGCAACTTGGAGGCTATTTCGTACCGGCAATGTAAACTCTGGATGTCCCTCAGCCTCAAAGCAAATTGAAGTCAGTAGAGCACGCTAAAGAAAATAGCCTAAAAGAACTAGAATAATTTTCTGTACTTTCTGGGACAAGAAAACTGAATGGAAAGCTTTTTCCTTTGAAATTTACAAACAATGGCGTTTGCCAGGACTCTCGCACAAATTTCTCAAGACCAGTAAGAGCTGGTGTGGGTAATCACGATGAATAGAATCAAGCAGCACTGCATCAATAACAGCTGATCCTACGCACATGAATAGGCACATTACATAACTTTATCAACTATTCCTTTTATTGCGAGTTCATTACTTCAAAATTCCGTCATTATTCAACTTATTTTTAGGAATAATAATTTTCTTGCAAAATATTTATTTGAGATACTATTTGTGTAACGCATGAATAGTTCGGCGATAGTCAAATATTTCTGGACGAAACCTTTATAGACAATTCCTGATTTAAGCTTCTTATTCCATTACCACGTGAAACATACACAAACCAATGTCACTGCATCATATTTGATCGATTGAAAGAGCTATACAATATAGTACACAGTACTGTAAATAAAAATTTACTCTTCTCATACATAACATATTGTAGGAAAACGTATTAGGTCGATACATGTTCCCAATTTTCATACATCTATTTGATAGTTTTCAGACAAGCCTCTTTGGTGCTCAACACTTCCATATATTTGTTCCTCATCTTTCAATCAAGTTTGTAAGACCCAGATTCTTCTGTTTGTGCACTACAGTCTGATGTACAAAATTCATCAAACATTTCAGAAATTATGTCAGGATTTGTTCTTAAGCAATGTCATCTACTCAATAATTGCAATGCATTAGAGTTAGAAAGTTCATTACGCAGAATCTCCGTTTCTCTCTTCTCGAACGTTTACCACAATTTCAGCTTCTAAAGGCTTCAAGCTTTAAAAAAATTTGAAGCTTTTTCATCAGCAGGTAAGAAAGAAAAAGTCGAGCATTTATCTCACAAGGTAAGCTACGTGGCCGGGGAACTTCATTAGCTTCTTTTGGGGCTGCCGAGTAAGTCTTTTGTTTCGGCTGAAGCCATTGCTGATGAGCAACCTGAGTTTCTCTTAGAAAATTCATAATGGGCCTGCCATGAATATTAATTAATCACACTAACCTCTGTAAAACACGGTGACGGGACGGTGAAAGGAAGCCACATAAGCGATCTACTGTATCGTTCAGGGAGTACCTGTCAGTCGCGCTTCCAAATCGAGTTACGCAAACAAAAGAGGAGAATAAAATTATATGTATAATCATTTTTAGTTTAGACTTCAATATTAACCTTTCTTCAACCCAAAACAGCATTGATTTCCTCTTTTTAGAAGTTGGGGTAAGACAAAATTTGAGCTATTTGTCACGCCAGCACTACACTTAACAGTTACAGAACTCTTAGAACATGTTACGGTTCTGCTTGTTTAACGCTGCCATCAGTATGATCCCCAAGGAACAGTGTGTGCTTGCGTCACATTTTACTCTACCGAAAAAATGTGGTAGCTGGAGAATTGAACACAAATTTAATTAACAGCCCTTAAACTTATAACATTCATTAATTATTCCATCATTATCAGAATCAGCATCGTGAAATTAACTAAACTGAATGTGTTCGGAATTTATTTCAGTTGGT
The DNA here is from genome assembly GCA_006783055.1 of Trinorchestia longiramus. Classification (NCBI taxonomy): domain Eukaryota; kingdom Metazoa; phylum Arthropoda; class Malacostraca; order Amphipoda; family Talitridae; genus Trinorchestia; species Trinorchestia longiramus. The sequence goes on along the minus strand of VCRD01000623.1, from coordinate 171,259 downwards.
GCGAAAAAATACATTGAAAGCGCTGAACAAATCACGGAAACCGAGGTCAATAGTATTTGTCAAACAAGGAAGGAATCAATATAACTATAGACTAAGATGCTGAATAAAATTCATATATGTGTCGAACAATTTTTCTTTTTAAATTAAGCTCATTAAGATCGCACTAGCAGAGGTCTTCATATGTCACTTGAACTACACTTTAGTATGTGTAATGGCTTACCTACACTCAAACATCGTTATTTTTATCATCATTATTTGCATTATTCACAACCTGTAGCCTTTGTCTTAGCCTCTCATTATTATCTCTTAGAGCCTTTTTTCATTATTTTCAGCATTATCCGGTTATTCTCGTGATTTTTTGACGTTTTCTGCATATACGAAATCCTGCTCGAATGACCTCTTCAAATCTTATAATTGTGTCAAATAACGAGGCTTGAGGGCATAATAAATTTTACCTCAGAAGTAAAAGAAACGATGACAAAAAACAATCCCCAAACTATTTCTGTAATATACACGGTGACACAATAAATAGAGGAACTTTTTAACAATCCAATAAAACCAAGAGTTATGAAAGAAAAATATTTCATTCATAGTAATTAGAACCTTGAAACATGTTATTTAAGAAACGATGATGGAATTTTCATTATTTAAAACGTACGTCCCGTAGAAGGCGTCCTCCTGTACTAATGTTTTCTTTAAATTTGCTGTTGGGATTCCTCATTGACCGCTGCAACATCTCAGCTGAGATACTGTGCATTTCATCCTGAATTCTCAGTTTTAACTCATCCAGAGTTCTTGGTAGAGTCGTGTACGCTTTACTCTTGAAATAGCCCCACAAAAAAATCACAAACGGACAAATCTGGCGATGTAGGGGGCCAGGGAACGTTACCGAATCTTGAGATCTCGCGGTTACCGAACAATTCTTGCACAGCTTCCAATGATTTTCAAAGAACTGTCCACACGTTCCAGAAACCAGGTTTCAACAGGATGGAGCGATATCAAGCATTGCACAGCAATCATTGTTCGACCAAGAACTCTGGATGAGTTAAAACTGAGAATTCAGGATGAAATGCACAGTATCTCAGCTGAGATGTTGCAGCGGTCAATGAGGAATCCCAACAGCAAATTTAAAGAAAACTTTCGTACAGGAGGACGCCATTTACGGGACGTAATTTTTAAATAATGAAATTTCTATCATTGTTTCTTAAAAAGCATGTTTTAAAGTTTCAATTACTTTAAATGAAATATTTTTCTTCCATCACTCTTGGTTTTATTGGATTGTTGGAAAGTTCTCGGCTTTTGTATCAGCCTGTACTTAGACGTCATCTGATAAAAAAAACCTTCGACGAAACGTATTCGATTTCTGCTGATGTCCACGTATATTCTTGAGATAGTTTTAAAATTATGCCATTTTTAGAGAGAGGAATGATGGCAGGAATGTCTGCAGAATAGATGTGTTTATTTTGTTGAGTGCGATTGTTGCGTACTGCCTTGTGTTGGGAGTACTCTGCTCGAGCAGTTCATCAGACGCAGTCAAAATTCAAAAACTTCCCATAGTATTGGCTGCCGATTTGCCTCTGCAGCGCAGTCAGCAATTAGAGGTCTTTGTGAAAATTTCAAGGATCTATTGAGAACTGCGTACCTTTTAACCCTCTGTAGGGAAAATAAAAGAGAAGACCTTTGAATTTCAGAGTCCCTTTTCACATTCAGTTCTAAACCTAACATAGAGAAGGACCATTATTTCATCAAAGTATGCATTGTTTTATCCTACTGATGCAGTTCTTGCAATGTGAATGTGGGTGCATATTGGAATGCGTTCATGAATGCCAAAAATTAGGTTCTAGATTTGAGTTTTCTCTTATTTCAACTCTGTCGATTGAATCCGTGAATTTTAACACGTCTGCTTTTGAAAATATCCCCTTTTACGCTGGTACTTTTCTATCTCACGTAAGATATTCCCTAGAAATGAAGCAATTAGCATTATACAAATAACTCTACCACAATTTAAACATCTTGTGTCATTGTACGCTCATTCTCTTTATTTTGACAGCTGAAACATGGAACTCTCATGCCCTTCCCGTGACTCGGAATACAGCCCATCTGAAGATACTTCGAACTCTTCCCAGGATGAGCGGATACTTGTTGATCTCCACGACTGATTTTTTGCTCGATATTTATCCGCGGGCTGGCGAGCAATATTCTCTCACGCAGCGATAGCGCGATGTTTTGTACTTATTTTTCATGGTGGAAATATGAGTTTCCCATTAAGATGGCCGGGCAGTTTTGAGCAGTGGCTGTCAGGTCAGTAATCTCAGGCTTATTCTTCATCAGGGCTGCCAGACGTTGGTCTGAGCCCCATGGTTTTCCTTTCCAGAATGTGGCTTGGCTTTCATAAACACGCGTTTACTAAAATGAATAAAAACGTAGAAAAACTAAAAACTACTAATAACTGATGCAAAACTCATGCACATTTAAACATCCATTTGCCGGTCAATTTGTCAAACTCGACTGTTTTCATGGCTTTGATCTTCACGAGTTGCAGGTCCTAAGGCGGCTTTATCATGAAAGTTGACCAATTTAGATGATTAAAATGTTTGTCAGTTAAATTTTTAATTGTGAAAATTTAGTTAAACCATGTACGAAACCAGAATGCAAACAATTAACACGATTCAAGAACGTACAAGATGAGCCACTGAGCAAGGATCAAGCACTCGCCCATTATGAAATAAAAGAAACAATTGATTATGATCCTGCGGATCATGACTATCTCTGCTTCAAGATGAACTTAGAATCTGTTAATTTTAAACTTTTTGAGCGAATTTTTCTCTCATTTCATTTTGTTTTTGTTTCACAACTGCCGACTAGAGTATCATGAACGCATCAAGGAGAGCCAATTTCAAAATCCACGTAATGTTTACAAAACTGCTCTGAAAAACACACAAAAATTACTTTAACTAAAGACTTCGCAATATTTTAGTGGGTAAACGGGAACATGAAAATTTTCTCAGTAGAGGAAATTAGTAAACATCTGCTAAAGAGTCATCATCATTTAGAAGTAATTAAATTTAGCTATAATTAATTTAACTATACGGATAGCTAAATGTCATTGATTTTTGATATAAGGAAAAAATTCGCATGAGCTGAATTATATATTGTAGAATATTACGAACATGTGAAAATCTTTGTTTAAATATGCAAATATCTTTCACCTGAAGTGGATTGATGATATTGATTAATTTATTGTGTTTTCAACATGTCTTAAAGTAAAGTGCTGAAGCCGGTGTAGAGGCTGTGTCAGGCACCGGCTCTTGAAGTTCAAAGCGTCTCGCGCACAGCAGAGGAAGGCGAGGGAAGATTTTTTAGACTCGTTCATCTGGCGTAAAAGTTTTGAAGAGCCTCGACGTGGTAAGTCATCACAGAATGGTTTTTGGGATTACGCTTCACTGACAGCATGTTTTGCCCCACTGAGCTGTAGCAGCTCGCTGTGCTGTGTCTGTTTGGCGGTCAGCGCTGAGTACTGGTCAACAAAACAAGGAAGTTCCAAACCAAAGATATCAGAAGTAAAATCAACACGAAATCAGTCACGAAAAATGAACATCACGGGTGTGAAATTAGGAGAAAGTAAATTAATATTTAGCTGCGTGTCGTAAACACCAACTATGGTATAGTACCTCACTTAGAGTACACTCTGACCCTCAGGCTATCACTTGACCCAGCCACAGAGATGGCAATATTGTGCGTAATGTCACCAGTCTTTGCCTTGCTTTGCTTATCTTTGTATTGAGATACTCACACGGTTGGTAGGCACTCATGAGGTACCTTACACTATCATACCAAATTAATTCTAGGATATTAACCTCCATTCTTCCTTTTCGTTACCCCTTATAAAATTATCCGCCATTCGGTTACATTTTGAAATTTCAGTTCTTAGGTCCTTTCCTTTTTGGTGACGTTTTTGTTTCGGTCAATTCTTGAAGATAATTTAAATATTTCACTGCTCTGTAATGTCATCAGAATGATTACTAATGTGTCTAAAATTTCGTAGCACAACTCCTATAATTGGGTAAAGACTGAATTTTGATGATTCTTCCAATGATCTTAGTTAATTAAATACGTTCTATCTCCATGAACAAATATTTTTCATCAATTAGTAATTCTGATACCTATTTTTTATTGCTTTTCTTACGAAACTTTGAAGAAATTTTGAAGCGAAATGCAATTCATAGCATAGAATAGAATAAGGCAATAGGAACGAGCCGTTTGGCCCATTCTTGGTTCAATACCGAAGTCCCATGCCGTCACATATACCATGCCGGCATATACATACAGACTGTTTATAGTAACTGCAAGATGTACTCTTTTATCTAAAAAATTTCGTACCGAATGACATCTGTTCAGTAAAAACTATGTTCATTGAAATATTTTTGTCGATGGACAATTTACCGATTCATATTTTTTCTTGATGTTGAGTATTTTTGGTAGCCATTCCACTGCTAGGTTTTGGTATTCTGAGCTGGCAGTTTGACCACTGTTGAAACTTCAACACGGCACTACAACTCCTAAAGTTCTTGCATAAATTGTCCTGCGCATAATCAAAGGCTCATGCCTCTGTTGTACAGACTTCAAAGACGAGAGAAAATTCTGATGCCGTCACAATAACCTTACGATGACGTGTACGAGATACGTGAGATAGGTCATCCATGACCTGTACTCCTGCATGGTGTGACAGTCAAGTACTGACATCTTGTGGCCTCTCACTCAGGCCTGCAGAAATAGACCAGGGCCTAAGTTTACAATTTGAGTCATGGAGACAAGCAAAGCTGTGGAGTTGGTGTCAAGGAATCGGATTCAGGCGAAAACTACTGCTAAAGAGTCGAAGTCCGAGGCGGGATACAGGAAATTTATTATTCTACTAAAGAGTCGGAGTTCAAAAAATTCAGGAGTTAGAGCTGGCGCTTGAACGCGCTTCTCCGACTCCGATTGAAACAAATTTTTTCCTTTTAGCTATTGAATACTAAATATATATTTTTAATTGTTAGTACATTTACTTTTTTATAAGGAATTTCAGTATAATGAATAAAGACAGTAATTTATGCATCACAGCATGGGTGCGTTACCGCGGCACACCAGCTTGTGGTTCACGGTTGTGAGCTTCATGTTCATACGGAACCCTTCATACATAAAAAGTTCATTTGTCCATCAATATGAACAATTTGATTACAACGCTACTTTTACTGATTAAAGGAATTTTGCCCCACTCTTTAAATGACATTTACAGAAAACAAACGCATTTGAAACATGCAACCATAACAAAAAATGAAAAAGGGAGTTTTATCTAGAATATAAATGTTTTTTCTACTTAGTTTTCATTTTCAATCTAAATAAAGGAATTTATTATGCATGTTATCACACTTGATTGATATTTAGTTAATTACAGGAAATTGACAAAAAATATGCGTGTTTAACCCGTTTTTCGTCGTCAGTACTGAGCAGCACATGGCGACTCCAGGGCTGTGGAATAGGAGTCGGAGTTCGGCGAAAATTACCGCTAATGAGTCACAGTTGAAATTTGACTCTAAAAATTCATGAGTCGGAGTTGTAGGATTGAACTTCCAACACCACGGCCCAGAGGAGTAGCTGGAGGTGGTGTGGGTCTCCAGACGCATGTGAGACTAAACTCACAAGGTGTCCTGCAATGGGAGTCGAGGAGGAGCATAAGAACGTTTATCCCAGTCTTGAGACGTATTGCAGAGAAGAAAAATACACTTCATTTATACGATTAATTATCAAGGTGAAGATATAGAAGAACGTACTTGTTGAATTGATAAGTGGTGGAAGGAATACAGTACGTTTCATGAAGTACTACTAATCAAGAAATCAAGGAATCGAAGAAAATGTATCCATGTGAACTGACGTGTATTTAAACACTAATGCCACACCCTAAACAAGTTGCATGCAACATTAAAAATCCTAGAGAATTTTTACACATTTTTTTAATACCAAGGGATCACGTGTAAATTCCACATGTAAACAATGTTCAGAAGCAGCGAAGATGCCGCACAAAAACCTGCCAGTCTGAACCAGAATATTTGATCAAGTGTGTTCCATGGCGAAGTACAAAAATGAACCACATAAAAATTCTGATCTCGAAATACACAGAAGTAAGATTACTCTAGAATCTTCCTCGAGCGGGAAATATTTGGCTTAAAAGAATGTGAACTCAACGTCAAAGAATGGCAGGACGAAGTGAGCTTTATATACACTTGACGTCGAAAATTGAACAGTAAGACGGACAGACAAGAGCTGGTATCTCTATCTTCAACTTTTTAAAAGTTAAACAGGTATGAATTCGTAGAGAATGAGTGAATGCATGAGTGATAAAACACCAAGATGTCAATAAATGTGTGTGTGCATAACTAAGGTAACAGTTTTAGCTTGTTTTTCTGCCAAAATTGAGCAATTTCGAGGGTGATAAAGATTACATTTTGTCTAAGTCGATCACTTGTCGTGGTACATGACCGTCGTCTTGCACTCGGCACTGTGTGCAAATCCTTCATTAAAGTGCAGAGTGTTTACTCCTCACCGGGCCATGAGATTCGAATTTTAACATTATTTTCCAAATTTTTTCGTAAACTTTTAATAAGATGTTAATTTAATGTCGGGTAGGGAAATCTCAAATCGTGAATTTTAGTTTCAGACTAAATATAAGAGCTAAATATATTATAATAGCTAAGAGGCAAAGAAACAGAAAAATTATTGCAGTAATTACATCGGAAGATCTAGAATTTATTTGATGAAGATCTATAAATACATCCATGAAAATTATTCAGCATTTCTGCCCTTAAAATTCCCTTGCACAAAACACAGCTCTCGATTTTGTCATTTATAACGTTCCTAATTTTGATACCTGAATTGTTTTCATTAAAGACATGAGAACACTAATTCAACTTTCTAGAAACGCTCACTCCATTAAAGAAAATGAAACAAATTTCCCTGTTTTGATCAATGTCAGTCCTCAAACAATCAATCAGAAAACAGTAAATTCCTACACACACACACATTTGGAATCCCTATCTCAAAACAAGGGAATTAAAATTGAGGTTGTTAACTGAATCATACTGCAAGGAACGACCGATTACATCGAAATGTCAGGTTCTATGATTGTTGTTAAACACTGTCTATAGAAATCTGCGTAGTATTAAATTCAATATATATTGAATCAGCATGCCAATTAATTACTTCTTCGCCCCGTTCTTTCATTTTTGATTGATTAAAATTATCAATACATATATTTATGTGGTAGACCGGAGACAAGGCCAAAAGTGAGTAGGCTTATAGTCTTTGGAATAAAAATATTTGTTCAATTCTTTTCCTAATGCAATGCAAATAAAAATACACTCTTCTATATCCTTTCTACGTAGTACAAATGTCACATGTTTCCTGTGAAAGGTAAAGGTTACACTAGCCAAGCGTTATTCTTGTGAAGAAATAGTTAAATTTCAAAATTAGATTGTAGTAACTAGCACTATTATTTTCCTGAGTGCTTTTTATCTTGCCTGAAAAAATCATGTGTAATAAACTTGAAGTCTATTCTTCAAAACGAACTTTAAATAGAAATTCATGAAACGCTTCAACTGAGCGAGCTGAAGTCACCCAAAAGTCGCACTGATTTCCTTGCTTTGTGCCACCAATTTCCTGGCCGCCATTCCAAGACAGTGAAAAGACTTTCTTTCTCTCGATTAGTTGTGACTCGTGCAGCCGAACTATTGAACTACGACCAGAATGACCAAGTGGGTGAGCTCAACACAAAAACCAAAGTCAGAAGTCGTTCAGCTACTCCTTTCTTACAGTCCCTAATTGAGAACTTCACGTAATTCTCTCTTGGTCACAGATTTTTCTTCTGGAAAATGCTGTGAAAAATAAGCTTTTCTACTTTCACATAGGAATAGATGTATTATTGTTACAATATAAAGCAATGATGAGAGCTTTTTAATCATTTTAATGAGTCCCCTACATCACAGTAGGCAAAACACACTACCATCATCATGTATAGTTCTTCAGAGGAGTACATTACTATGCTTGACGTAATCGAATGCACTCCATCATAAACTTCAATGCTGAAATTGACATTTTCAGTTTCTAAGGGTATAGTGACGGTGAAAATTGATACGAATCAAAATACTTATAACACAAATGTATCTGCAGTGTACATTTTAACGTGAAACTTTTCATACTTCACATTGCGTGCCTGAAAGAGAATAACTGTGTTAAAGCTGTCACTTCCTTCATGGCTTGAAATATAAGTGCTTCGTACTGACAAAACTTACGCAGAAAATGCTTTGCAAAAGCCCCGCTCTTTCAAAATTGTAAGCGCACGAGAGAGCAGAGTAGTTGAGGGCAAACTTTTAAGAGCTAGCAGCGATTCTCAGCTTTCACAATTGGGTTAAAGGAAATTCTGAGGCCAGAGGGTAAGGCAGTCAAACTTCTGCGCCTGGTCACATCTCCAACTGTATTCAATTTCCAGCTGAAATGGTCCTTGAATGCGTACTTCGAGAGCTCATTATTTTCCCAAACTCAAGGTATTAGGATCCGAAACTTCGCCAATGGTTGGGCTTTTAGACGCAGATTGACATTCCTGTCTTCTTCCTATTGAGATAAATCCAGGCAATTGGTGACGCTAAGTTTACGGCAATTTGCTTTGCATTGAATTCTACGATGGATGATATCTCGAAACTTCGTTGAGCGTGAAATTTTATTAGCAGCTTCCACTGACGTATTACTAAGATTGATGCGCGTAATTAGGTTCTTATTGTAAATTATCACTACTCCAAAAGCCGAAAGAGCAATCGAATGCAGCCTGTTACACCACCCAACTGTTTTTTAAAAGGAAACTTGGGGAAAATTGCTTACAAACAAACGAGTTGAATAACCTCACTGAGCTACACATCACAAGACGGATTTTCTTTCGTGTCAGATGACGCCTGAAATCAGTACTTTAGAATGCCAACCAGGTCCAGGGCACAAGATTTGTATTTGTTTATTTAATTTTGGAAGAAACACGATGCCAGATCCCTGGACCGTCGAGAAAAGGATGTCGTAAATCATGGTTGAAGCACAGCACGCGCTGAGCATCTCCAACTGGCACTCGAGTCCTGAACAACCGCCTCTTTCTTCGCTAAACTTCCTCGCTAAATGAGAAAGTCTCGCTTTCATCTTATGTGTTTTATTTGTGGCTAGCCGAGGAATGCCGGCAACAACTGCAGACCGTGAAGGATCGTCTCCGGTGAGTGATCCAGTTTCTAAAAAATGGTTAAGGTGTCAGCTTCTTTTATGGTGAAATTCCTTTTAGAATTCTTGCGCTTCAAATAAATGTTGGACACTAAAACTTGAAACAGCCTACTTATTACTTAATTGAAAATAAAATATAGTACAACTGGCCAATGGATTCTGTACCACTCATTTTCTCTGAAACTGAAGAAGAGTTCTGGAAAATATGATGAAAGGATGACACTTTTCATCTCTCGGTTATTAGAAGAAGCTGTATCGATAGTAGAGCTTTCTGTTACAACTAGTGAAAAATATCTCTTCAGCAGTGTTATCTTGAGATAAACACAAATTCTTTTCTCCATTACCAATATTGATTTTCTGGCCCAGAGAAGAGAAATCAAATGATGAATTGAACTCTAACAACAAATTGAGCTTATTGCGAAAAAAAATGTTAAAAAATTGATTAGTATGAATATCTTAGAATTCATTTCCATTTCATTATGTAGTTATTTTATTTACAGTCAGCAAATAATATTTTACATTTCTTCAAAGATAGCTAAAGCAACCTGTCGAAGTTTAAGGAATTCATTTCGAAAAGTGGTAGTGATAAGTAAACCGAATAATGTCAAAAATGTGCAAGAATAAGAGTCATTGAAAACAATATCTGCGCCAGTCATAGGTGGGCAAAATGGAAGGAAGAATGATAAGCACTAGTTGCTTAATCAAAAAGGCAGCATGTATTGTAACTCACACACAGTCTGTAGCACTATCTAGTTCGTGGAAAATAGAGGAAAGACTAAGTAAGTAAATAGCAGCAGAAAAAAATAGCCTAAAAATACATTCCAGTGAAGGGTGTTGACTTCTCCAATGGGCATCCAGAGTACGGAACGGATAGCATTCCTGTGGGTGTGTAGTCGAATTGGGTGTCCCGTCTTGGTGCGGTTATCGAATGAATAGAGAAATATTTTAGAAAATATTGGTACATGATGTTTTATGAAAAAGTTAAAAAAGACCAAACTTAATTTTGAACAGTTAATAAACACTGAATGAAGAATTATAGTGAGGCAATGCTGATAGCGAAATGAGATAGAAGGCCTCACAGGGCTGGTAAGAACAATAGAAGGTTAGACGAAACTGGTCCTGAAAATGGATTTTACGTGTGTCAGAGATGACATTTGGGATGGATTGCTGTTTTGAAGAAAGATAGGCTAACCACTCAAGTTTAGTAGGTGGGGATACTATTTGATATGTGATGGACACGGTTCCCATTAATTCGTGACATAAAAGGAATTGATTTGAACGCAGTTATTCAAATCGTATTAATTTATTATTGGTAGTTAGTCTTCCACACGCAAGGGCATGCGTGTCCATAGTTACACCAGTTATAGAAAATGGATGTTGGGAAAGTAGCGCCTCTTTAACTTAACATGTGACTCAAAATCAGTGAAAAAATTCCAAATTCATTTGCATGCCAGTAAGACTTAAGAAACCTAACCGTTAGAAGTAATCTGCGAGTATCAGAACATCAATTCTAAAATGCCTCACAATTCGGACAGTCGGATTGAGTCAGATCAGATGCAGTTAGGCTTTAGGAGTTCCAGGAACTTCAGCCCTCACGACAGCTTGAGATTACGACAGTCGTGTTATTATTCAACGCAAGAACTATTAATAGTTCCTAATTAATGTAATCTAAGCTATAATGGCTAGATTCGGAGAAACTATTTCAAGATGAACTTTTTTTGGAAAAATTTTCCCAAAAAAGTTCTTTAGGAATATAAATTGAAAAAACTATTTCATTTATACTAAAAATAACTCGAAGTACGAGTATTTGTTGATATTTTAACTGCTCATTACAATTGCTTTAGAATCAAAATTACGTAAAATTACAACGTAAATTCAGCGACTTATACAATTTTATCATTCCTTTTATCTCACTTTTTTAGAGCAAGAAAATTTCTTACTGATGAAGAATGTTAATGGGACAAATATTGGAAAATCACAATGCTTTCAAGTAGGTTAGTGTGGTACCGACTGCATGCCCCGCTGTTCGCTGTCCTGGACTCAAGCATCACACAATTTGAAATCCCTGCAGCAGAGCACACAAGCACTTGTGTCCAGTTTTGTTAATCTGCTATAAAAATTGTAGTGAAACGTCAGATTTCGGTACACCAAAATACTTATGACGGTTTTTTATTTCAAGAAAAAGTTGAATATGACAAATAATACATGAATGGTTATTATATATTTTACTACTTATTTTACTACTTTGGTGATAAATGATGTAAAAATGATGTTAGACTGGGGAAAAATAGTGTATGGTGTACCTCAAAAATCAATCTTGTTGTTTAAATGTAAATAACCTGGTAGTTAATTATCTGATTTAAATATTCTTTTATTGGTTCAAAACAGAAGATTGTTTTCTGTTAAAACATTAAAATAATCTTTTTACCAACGCATCACTCCAATTGTATCTACCACGAACGTGCCACTTTCCAAAGTAATTTTGGATAAGTAATGGTGTAAGTTTTTATGCAAAAATTTTTATAAATCCAATATAACTCTCTTTCATTAGAATTAAAATGTGCTATTATTCACTTTTAACTTGCTGACCATTTCATGCAAACGATGACAGGCGTGTACACAGGGCTGACTCCTTCACGACGATTTAGTGATTTGTTCACAGTCGCGTAGCAGGAAGAAGTTAATCTGCGTCTTGGCCACGAGACAACTGAAGCGACTGAAATGAGTCTCTTGATAATAGCAAACTTGTCTCATAAAATCACTGCTCTTATGATTAAGAGGTCAAAACAGGAACAGCTTAGTATGAAACAGAGAAAATATCAAAATAAGCAGATGGCAATCGACTAACTTACTTCAATGAGTTCAATGAGACATGCTCTTCAAGACTTCGTTAGGATTGGATGTCAATTTTCACTTGTCACGCATTGAAAAATCTGTACCATCGTCGGAGCTCATCTTATCGACACATATTTAAAGACATGAAAATAAAACCCCATGTAAAATATTTTAGAGGAATTTATCAAATTGCTTCGACAAACAAATGATGAAAATGCACCGAAGTTGATACTTTACTGTTTAGTCTTTTTTTAATGTCAATTCTGACGTCCATATCCAATTGACAAGTTGAATGCGTGCGAAGAGCAGGTAGTGTCTGAAGCCAGTCAGTTGTTTCCAGTTTCAGTAAAGTTTTGTACTTTTTTGTAAAATAAACTCTTTTCTTTAGTCTTGCATGCCTCCAAGATAAAAGAGATCAATGTTAAACGTATGGAAAGACTTCCACCTGCATAACAAATTATTTCATTAATATTCCGTTTTATAGTCAAAAACTTAAAAATATTTTGAAAAGCTTAGCAAAGCTCCACGGTTCTGACAATATTCAAAAAAGTAAACTTCCATGAAACATTCAACTGTAAAATTTGTCCTCTTCACCAAATACCTTGTAATTGTTGCAGGAACAAGGATTCTTCTGGCAGCGGGGAGTGCCGAGACTTGCAAAACTATTACTCGATCTTGCACGGGTAGTTTAAGCAGCCAGCTGCTACGAAAAATTTTGAGATGAGTTGGTCTACAAAGATTAGGGATCATTTTTCAAAGGCCCTAGTGATCTATTCGAAAAGGTTGTCGCTGCAGAGCCTATGATAAATCAGGCCTAACAGTGTTTGAGTGGCTCCCAGGGAAGGTCTTGGAAGATGCTGCTATAGAGGTCCCAAGAACATCGTTAAAAGAGCATTAGAGGATCATCAAACAACCATCAAGTGCTATGGACCTCCTCACCAAACGAGTACAAATAAGCCATTTCAATGGCGCACCTTTGGCAGCTTTCATATGATGCCTTTAGGACCAGGGAGAGCTTACAATCCCCGCCTTTGCAGTCTGGGTATGTAAAAAAATTGTCCGCGCGTTGTTGAAATCCTGTAGAACAAAAAACGATTTTTCTGAGCCAGCAAATCACAGTTTAATTTGTATGAGACATAACATACTTTGTTTTTAGAAATTTCAAACTATTTTGGGAAAATTTGTGAAAAAATTAACGAATTATATTATTCAAGTTGATTCGGAGAGATTTATTTCAAAATCTGTTGCACTGCATCCAGTCGAATAGGTTCCAAGAACGCATCTCACACGTGAACGATATTAATGCATTTTAAATAATACCCTCAATTTCTCCCTTTGACTGAGGCAAGCAGCAAACTACAAGACATGAGCGAGTCCTCGGTCACGGGCTACCAAGTAAGCTAGGACCCTCAACTATGCACCGACTGATCGCATCAAAGTTCTGCATGACGGGAACTTTTCGTAAAAACTCTCTATTGCTGTCATGTTGGGCAACAGCATCCGCTCGCTCGTTGTTGTGTGATGGAGAATTACAAATTAGAGGAGAAATAGGCGAGCCCGTGCAAAACAAGGAGGAAAAGTTAGCCTCATTGAAACATTCAACTGCCTCACAAATACATAAAATATAAAAATACATGATATATGACAGTCGTTATAGTGATAATTTTTACTTGTATGTTCTTGTTATTGCAGCATAGGAAAAGTTTTTAAACTCTCTTTGTGGAGGTCTACAGATTTCTGTCATTTTTTAACATTTTACCCGACCATCACTTCCTTGTGTGTAGGTATAGCGATTGACTGACTATAAATAAATTTATAAATGAACCAAATGTAGCGATGAAATAAATCCAGGAATTTTGCTACTCTTGATTAACGTCGCAACTGTTCGAGTACGAGTATATTTTTATTGAACAGAGATATATTTAACAACCGACAAATGTGCATTCAAAAACTCTTATTTTCTATGAGTAATAACTAATTTATAGCTTTGCCATTAGAATAACACTTAGAACATCGATAATTTAATACAATTTACGTTTCTAGATTACCTACGTATTTGCAATGCTTGATGTAAATCAAATATTTGACATGGTATTCATCTTTGTAAATGGATGTTCAATTGTGACGACGTTTGAAGCATACTGTGTAAAGTGGTAATTAAATAAAAGTGCTATAGTGCTCTAACTCTGTCGACAAGGTTTTCAAGGCTCCAAAGTCCTCTCATGCATCCCTTCACCATAATTTCTGTCGGGGCTTCTTCGCTCACTGAGTAGCGTCGTGGACGCACATTTGCATTTAAAGAGCTGTCTCTAGCGGACCATTTTCTCAAAATCTCGCCCTCAGATCATCATATTCCTCTTTAATGCCAAAGAAAAAATATTTCGATTGAGAATATCGATGACTCAGCGTTTTACAACAAAGCTCAGACACCGGCGACACGCCTCCAGATATCGAGCCTTGGCACCCTGAAAATATTGTCTTCCGAGGGTGATCCATCCGGCTTCATAATTATGCTGCTTTTATCTTCTTGTTGGGGAAGCAAATAAATTTTTTGTCTTCATTTCTCTTCTTTGCTGAATGAACGTAATCGAATAAAATTCGTTGAGTTTTCACTGACGACGGTTTAAATTAGCAAGCCAATGCGATACTGAGGTCAGCCGTGAGAGCCAGCTTGTCGGGGTGATGATGGTGTACACACAAGCAAGTCGTCTACTCATGCCCTACAAGCATGAAATAAAAGTGACGGTGATCAGTGGTGTTGAGCCCGCTTTCAGGACCGCTGCTGACGTATGTATTACAATATGCTTCCCTATGCCTGTTGTGCATCTCAGGGGGAAGTCGGTGCGATGTAACTATAAAAATGCTTGATTTAAACTATATCTAGAGTATGTGTGTACATAAAGTGTCCTGTTCTTTTTTAACGTTTCAGAATGCGTACGCGTGTCAGAAAACTTCACACATTATCTTTGTCGTCAATGTAGGGGACAAGATACCTCATGTAGGGAACTTCGAAATTCTTAACATTCCTTGTGAAATGGAGCAAAAATTTTGCAAAGAAATATTGACCTCCACTCTATGCAACTTGCTTTCGTAATTTTAAACAGGGAGAGAATACAGTTATACTAAAAAATATTCAATATCCTATCAAAAATTTTATTCATTTAAGTTTGGCTGAATTGTGATGAGAAATGCAAAGTTAGAGTGTACTGAAAGAGTGTTTTTATTGTGAGTGGAGAAGTACTCTAAAATGTAATAGAAAATTCTGAACAGCCAAGACTAAAAAGCGTTGAAAACATTTAAGAAAAAATCTTATAATCCTGTATTCAGGCATAATTTTTATTAAACTTGAAATAATTTGCCTTTTTTAAATGCAAATACCAAATTAAAAACACGTTCGCACTCTTGTAACATCTAATCTATAATCTGATTGTCAGTTGACACGTCTGCAGTATAGTCATCAGTTAGCCAGTGAACATCCTGAACATCATGCGCAAACCTCCGTGTAAATCAGTGTTTCTCAAAGCTTTTTCAATCACTCTCCCCTTAGGACACTATTTGATTTTCCAAAGCCCCCTAATGATTATATTACTGTATATTATACAGTAATATACGCCCCCCATTCAAGGCAGCGTACCCTCCTAGCGCCCCCTTGCATTTCCTCAACGCCCCCAGAGGGGCGGTACGGACCACTTTCAGAAACACTGGTGTAGATCTCTAAGATCAAATAGTCAGTCAAAGCCCATGGCCATGGTAAAGATAATAAGATTGTGAAAATGCTCAATCTAAAAACACTAGACAGTTCCCGTGGAAATTCCACGATTTAGATTTGACTAATTTGAAATTATTATCAAGATGAATGTATTAATGATTTACAACAAATTATTGTGTTTTAAATGAATACTTTTCATCAATTTCATTCCAAACTTCCTTTTTGCATCTTATCTACCGATAACATAGCCCAGATAGTACCCGTTGAAATTCCCTAGTTTAAAAGTGATCAAATTTGGGATCTATGAAACATAATACATGTTTCAGTTTTACCTGTGAATGTTTTTCATCAATCTATACAGAACTTCCATTCTGTATCTTATCTACCGATTGAATGGCGGTGTATGAAATAAAATCTAATAACAGAAAAAATTAAGTATTTTATAGTGATCCGGCTTCTTTGGTATCTTCAATACAATGCTTGTAATACATGCATGCCCGTTCTGATTTCAGTTCAATAATTTTTCTTCAGTAGTAAATAGGAAGTAATGCGATGGACACACATAGAAAGATAAAAAGGAGATACACTGATAATCTACATTGTAGATTATCTGTACTCGTAATTGTGTTACATTCTTGCTAATAACAGAACATTATCTGTACTCGTAATTGCATCATCCTCCACCAGGAATTGAACCTGCCCTCTTAATTTGATGGACCAGGGTCTGTAAACTCCGCACAAAACATGCAAAAAATGAATGTAAACATGCACTTCACCAAAACATAATTCATTATTTTAGGAGGTGTCAAATGCTATTAAATCTAGTTAGTTAAACGAAATTTATTGGATAACTCCTGTACATATGTATGTTAAGTTAAAATTATCGCAGTCGGGAATACTATTGTACAATATACATAATAGCTCAAACTACAGCACAAATACAGAAAAAACAATTACATTTCCAATTATATTCAAGCCATAACTCTAAACGTTTTCGATATACCAAATTCACCAGTTTTTGAAAGGTATTTCTTTGCATGGTATGACATAAAAATAAGCTTAGCAAATCCAAATTTATTGCTGTTTTTGTAGAACTCAAAACATTGCCTAAATAAAATACAATATTTTGTACGAAAACACTGTGTGTACAAAAGGACGACTCAAAATGCGGGTCAAATAAAACACGGTCTTCAGTCCATCTTGTAAGATAGAGTTTGTAGTTCAAGACTCAAAACACTGGTCAAAAAATACTAAAGCTCTAGTGCATAAAGAAACGATGTGTTTACTTGGCATGACTCAAAACTGTTGTAAAATAAAACCAAATCTGCGGTGCGTTTCGAGACGTAGTGCCAGCGAACAAGCCAGGGAGGCGGCGGCCAGACCTCGCGGAGCAGACCAGTTTATGGGCCGTTCCGGTGGCGGACGCATCCTTTTTCCGGACCATGAACTTGGGGCATAACATTAATAAATTGATGAGCCTGCCGCTGAAAATGGCCGCTTGGTCGGTGGACGAGACCACGTTCAGCCGCTAATTGAGAGATTCTCCACCACTAATCGGCTACAGCTTTACTGCGGGTTAAAATAAATTTAGAAAGGTTCTAGTACTCAAACCAAAATGAACAATAACTAGTTTAGTTTTTGTTATAAATCACCACGAAATAATTGGAAGACTTTGTCCCTCAAGATCAGAGAGAAGTGTAACGAAATGTAGCAAATAAGACTAACGCGATAACAGTAATATAAATTGTAAATGAGCTCGTGCACTATTTTTCACGAGTACCTGCGCTAGCGATCGTAGTGACGAGCTGCCAGCTTCTCTGACTAAAGGCGTTTAAGCGACGTGTTTGAAGCCTGAGGTGCTCATGAAATTTCTTGCGAGTTATAGTAAGTAATTAAGCAGTGATATCCGTCACAAGATGTGAAAGAGAGGATACATGAGAACAGTTTTAATGAAAGAAGTTTTTCCTCAAAATATGCTTCTCATTTCCTAAATCAAATTACAATCGTGCATCTGAGACCATTAATCCGTAGTAAACAAGCGTGCATGAATGGATATAAAGCTAATGTAACGATACCCGATTACTGAGCTTTAAAGCTTCGCTAACAACGCTCGTATGATAATTTTTCAGTTGTTGCACGAATACAATTTTGCCGTAAAACGATGTGACTCAATTGACGTACAACAATTTAGCTCGCTAAGCATTGCGTGAACTGTAGGAACGTCTCGAAAAAAATACGCTGGATGCAAAAAAAAATTAGAGGTGTTTTATATCTGTAAGGACTCTTACAAAGCGAAATGTTTCTAATAAGTTCGATTAGCTTGAACTTCTGAAAAAGTAATAGTCGAGTAAGAACGCAGAGTGCTGATGGGATTTGAAAATTAATTCGCATGCACATTGAAAAGAGCACTTTAGATGTTTAGCTGAGAAATCTGAAGTCATGACTAAAGGATTTTTTTGAAGAAGTTACTAAAATTCAAAACACTACGTGTTATTTATTTTATGCAAAGTGTGCGAACAATCATGGAAGCGGTTTTCTCTTTATAAAGTATAACCAAGACTAAAATTCTGTGATCTCAACGAATTAAAACTAAGACACAAAATTAAAATGTGGCAAGTTTTTCTGTGAATTTTGAAAGTTTGAATTGTTTTTGCTCAATGTATCTGCATATATGTGATCAACTTAGCTAAAATACGAAAATTTAACGGGATGTAGAAACAACCTTTTTTGAGCTGGTGTAGAAAATTAAAACGCTCCATATGAACTGAAGCAATAAATTTTATTTCCAGCCAAGTATACACTACAGGTACACTGGACTTTCAATTTTTACTGCTAACATCTTAAGAGTAGTGATGATACTCCAAGAGAATATTCTCGTCCCCTGAGCTGCAACTTGAAGTCTCATAGATCCTTGTAAGGTGCTTTCATGAACTCGATGAAAGTCTAGTCTTACTATAGACGTTCAGCGTCACAGCATGCTGGACATATTTCTCGTACGCCAATGATGAGGCAGAAACTGATCAGAGTAGCTGTAGGTATTGAACCACAGGCTTCCAGCATCATGAGCGAGGATATACACCACTAGATCACTATAGTGGCAAAATTACGTATCGTAATATACAGTAGTGACCAAATTATTATGGATTTTTGAAATTTCGGAATTCTTATGCAGAAAGGTCACATAAAATTTTTTATTGACAAGTTATCAATTTATTTTGATTCATTTGATAAAAAATATTCTCTCTTGCACTGATTAATATTTGGTTTGACCTTCAGTCGCTTTAAGTGTTTTAACACTCTTCGGTGTCTCAGTGAACTTCAACTTTTCTTTAACATTTTTTGTTCAACATTTCCCTTTTTCAAGAAGAAAATCTTCTTAGATGATTACAAGTGAATTGTTAGCAGACGTTAATGGTCTTTTTCGAATAACAATAAATATAAGGTTACTGAACAGAGAATTACGAGCCTACTGCCCAAGAGAAAATCTTAGGCTGATGCCATCCATGATGCATGCAATACAGGCACGTCAAGTCTTGGCTAATACTCTAGCTGATTAAACTTGTGAGCAATGGAAACAGGCAAGAGTGGTACATTTACCAGTTATTTTCTTTATCAAACATAAGAGAACATTCTGTACTTACTGCAGTCGTAGAGCAAACTATACCAACTATTCATGGCTTATCAAATAATTTTGTCATATTTCGTCTAGCTGTTTAAGTGCTGTCGTTAGCAATGCATGTCGTTTCAGTACTGCTATGGTGTTTTATATTGTTGCTGGTTGTGCTTTCAGTTGTGTGTGTTCACTTGCAAATTTCCTACAAAATTTTCTTCTGGAAAAAATAAAAAGAACAAAAATGTTACAAAAATGTTAGAGATATGGTCAAGTTCACTGTAATGCCAGAGCATGTTAAAGCACTTAAAGCTGCAAAAGATCAAATAATATTCACCAATGTAATAAGAGATATTTTTGTCATGTGTATGAAAATAAATCGATTACTTATCAATAAAACAACTTTAGATAACCATTAAACACATAAATTTTGAAATTCTAAAAATCCATAATGATTTTTTTACTCCTGTAGGTACATAGCTATTAAAGTCAAGTTATGTTCCAATGTGCGCACATTAGTCACGCTTGAACTTCATTATTTATGAGTCAAAATAAAAACCTCATATTTGAGTTTAATTAATTCATTGTTCAGAACACAAAATTTTAAGAATATAAAACATTAAGAAAAATCTCAGGCCATGGTGCAAGTGTGCTGATTTCGATTAAACTTATGATTACATTATTTATGAATATCAAACATGTGTAGCGATAAGGATATGCATTCTATATATATTTCCATGCATGAATTGATGAGATTTACGAGCATTTAAGGGGAATGTTTTCAAGGCAAGAAATATGTATGCACAATTTTACGTTAATCAGAATGTACAGTCGTCCAAAAATTGGAGGGATCCAAACTTCCTTACAATTTATAACACGTTATCTATCAATTACACCAATGCAAGAACGTAACAACCACGACAATTTAGTTTGGTAATGTTTACTTCAACAACACACCTAAATGGCACGTAAATATATCATAAAATCAATATAAAAATCAATATAATCCTATAGCCTACCTCACTGCTAGCGACCACCTAATCCTAATTTCACATAGAATGGCACTAGGAATGGTATGCGACTCACACTTCTATAAAGCCACTCTATTGCGCAGTGACTCTGCATCTCAGGGCTGTCACTATATTCACACTCGAGCGTGCAGCCTTCCAGGCCGTCTGGCCTAGTTGGCTCTTTAGCGTGACGGCTTATAGTGATTTCTATAACTCTTCAGTCCCAACCCTCAGACTTCTCTTAGCTCCGAGCCGACAATGAATATCTTTTCTAGACCTGGAACAAAATATCTTCTTTATCTCGTCTTACTCGTAGTGAGTGTCTGAGGCGATAGGGGACCGTTGATTAACCCAACAAGATAAATGACACGGGGATGAGTTTCGATACATATATTAAAAAGCACGAAAGTAAAGTAATTCGGTATCACTACAATGTGAGCCTCCTGTAATATCTCAACCACCAGTGCGCGAACACGGGCGTAATGATGGGCTTGGTAATGAGTACGGTGGATAATCTTGAGTCAAGGAGAACTTGGAGAGGCCGATGAGGAGTCTTGGTGAAGATGTTAACTTTGTGAGCGGTGTAGAGATGCTGACTTCGGAAGCGCTTGGTAGAGAGTGTGTGACTCGGTGATTGGATAGCTTTAGAGCGGAGAGGGTAGGGTATAGTAGGAGAAAACAAATCGGGAAGTGGAAAAACGGAACATATGCTGTTGCAATTTCATTTTTGCCTAATGTGGTGTGTATTGTGGCGCTTATCATATCACTGTAGTATGATTCATTAATTCTGTATGTAAGTGTCTTTTTTATGGCTATCGCACTTCCGCAGTGTGGTTCGTTGAGCGTGTTCGTTTTATGTACGTTGTAGCTATATACTTTCATTTGTTCGTTGTTCTCACAAACATGGCCATTAAGTAATATTATGTCTGGGTCTATTTTAAATGAATATTTATTAGTGCTGTCGTATGTATTTTCCAGTTCAGTACATTCTGCTCCATTACTTTGAGAGTCGTCTCTCTCTGCATATCTTCTTTCCCTCTCCCGACCTTTCAGGCGTTCTTTGAGTACCGGATCTAGGGTGATGTGGGGGCAAGTCGTACTACTAGTGGCATTATATTTGCCAAAATTCAGGTTTCGATGTCAGAGCAACTGCAATGGGTACAAAATCAACTTCAAATATTGTGTTAACTATGGCAT